>VXBX01001501.1:2832061-2864601 GCA_013400415.1 Scytalopus superciliaris | reverse complement strand
CTAGCCCACCGAGAAAGTCACCTGCCTGGACAAGGTGCTGGGGCGCGGGCGGGGACGGCGCCTCCCGGGTGTGCCGCCCCGGGCAGGGTAGGGCAGGGCCGGGCCGGCGGGGCATCGGGGCGAGCAGGCAGGTGGGAAACGCAGCGCCCCGGGGGCCCCCGCGCTGTCCCCGCCGTGCCGCGGCGCTGGCGCGGGGCGAGCGGGGCCCCTCAGCGCCCCTGCGGAGCCCGCCCGGGCACCCCCCGGCTCCCAGAGGGGTGAAGTTGCAGGCGGCCCCTGCCCGCTGTAGTTGTCGGTGCCTCCCCGAGCCGGGGCGGCTGCNCGGGACAGCGGGGTGGCCGCAGCCCCGTCCCGCGGGGGGGGTCCCCAGGGATGCTGGTTACAGCCGAGCGCGGTCGCTCCGTAAATAACAACAGCGAGGCTGTGACAGATGCGCCAAATTAGCCTCCCCGGAAAGGCAAGCAAGGCGGTAGAAGCCACCGGAGGAAAATGCCGTATTATGTGCTAAATTTAGTGTCTGTGCGGCGTACCAAAAAGCCAGCCGTCACATTAGTTAGTGATTTCATTCGCGTAGTATTACATTCTTAGCAAGCGGTGTAGGGTTTTTTTTCCTAACGAGGCAAAACGTCAAACTCCTGCTTCAGTTATCTTTAAAATAATCCTGGCAAGGTCAGCATGCGGAGGTCTTGGCATTAACCTTAGCAGAGAATTTACATTTCTGAGAGTGTTTCGGAAGCACCTTTGGCTTCATGTGAAAGTAATTATTTTGATTTAGTTAAGAGACCTATGATGCATGGCCAAAATATTGACATGTAATTGTGTTTGTATGTTTACCATACACTAACACAGCTTTCAAAACATCAGTACCTTAAGTAATTCTACTTTACATTTATTTACAGTACTGGCATAAAGGATGTTTCCACTGTGAAGTTTGCAAAATGGCTCTGAACATGAATAACTACAAAGGATATGAAAAGAAACCTTATTGCAACGCGTAAGTATTGTAAATATCAAGTCTTGCAGAAACGCACATGAAAAGAGAACCTAGCCGTGGATATTGTCAAATAGGTATTGTGCTGTAAAAACTTAATCTAGAGAGAGCAGTGCAGTCTAGAGCAGTTTAGGATCTTTTCATATAGAGTATTCTATGATATAAGATTATAATATTTGATTATGATGTGTTTAGGCAGTGCTTTAATATCAGATCTCAGGATATAGGTCCTTTCCTCCCAGAAAGTGTTGGATCTGGTGCTGACTCCTGTTACATTCGTTATTGGCATGCTGGATTACAGTTGTCTATTATACTGTTCTCTGTTCAGGGTTATGGACCTGATTGGCATTTTGTAATAAGAAAACAAAGTGCATCTCGATTGTGTAGTTTACCAGAGACAGTATCCTGTTAGAGATTGTGGCAGCCTATTTTTAAAACTGTTATGTTGTTCATATATCTCAGATTTCTAAGGTAGATATTTACAAAATCCTTGCTTCTAGTGGTTCATGCTATTTTGTACTTTGCTACTCTCTTGCATGTTGGTAAAGAAAATAGATTAATTCTGGTTTGATTATACTTACAATCATGTTGCATTCAACTTTTAGATTTTGTTGTTGTGTGGATTTTGAAGACTGCTTTGATATTTGTCTTGAAAATACTGTAGAAGAGCATTTTGATACATGTAGAAAAAAGTTGCTTATTGTTCTTCATACCATGCTCCCAAGATTTGCTAATTGCATTTCAGTATGTTTCAATCTTTAGAAACTGTTACAATATGCTTTGTTAGAAGGATACCTCTTAAGAGTTTTGGAATGAAGTTTGATCTTATTTTATTTGTATTTTGTTATTATTTTTACTTTTACATACTTAAAACTTGTTTTAAGAGGCAGAGGTTTGTAACTATAGGCATGTTGTAATTTTTTTCAGAAATATTCTCCTATACTCATCTTAAAATGTTTGTTTGATGTTGAAGTAGACAGCCTACGCTGGTCATAACAGAAAAGTTCACCAGCATATGCTTATTTCTTCTAGGCTAAAACTGAAGCCAGTCAGTGTCTAAAATACAAGTTTTGTTATAAATCTGCTATGCTGCCAAAACTTGAAACACCTGTTTCAGTGTGCACAGTTGTACTCAGATTCCTTTAGGAGCATATGGAGTTTCATACGTATGTTTCTAGCTTTCCTTAAAGTGCTCCACACAGTGTATGAGAGTGACATTAGACCTCTTGTAACAGAATGTGGTCTATTGCTTGTGTCACGGGCTGTAGAGAAAGCTGTGTAGGAGGGGAGAGTCCTGCTTCAACAGGTGGTATGCTACAAGTTGAGACTACCCTTGAGTATTGGCCCTAGATGGGGGCTCTGCTTAAGGTACTGTTTGAGTTGAAGTACATGTTTACGTCCTTTACAGTGATTAAGAATCTGATAGGTGCCTTTTACCTATATTTTTGTATTTAAATTTCACTGATGATACTTTTGTTGCTTGGTCTTTCATATGCAATCAGATACTTACTTGTACTTAACACCACTGTTCCAAAGTCTCCACCATGCTAATACATTGGGGTTTCCATGCTGTGCATGTTTAACTTGTGTTGTAGGAGAGCTTTTCAAATATGTAGTTATGGCATGCTGTGTGTCCTTCTATTGATGGATGAGGGGGAGTAAGGATAATGGATATGTTAGGTATGGTTCAGGTGCCTTTCTTTTGGAAGTTGCTTTAATGAGCTTTGTAACAGTGATCCTTGAAAAAATAATCTCTAGCCTTGAAATACCTCTTGAACCTGATGTATGAAATGAGAAGAAGCAATGTAGAAACATTAAAGAATTTGGATTTCTTCTATTAAAGAAGAGACAAAATATAATGTGTAATATCAATAATGTGTGTTTTATTCTTAACTTTTGGTAAGTTTAGTGGTTCTTTCCCCCTTCTTTTAAAGAGAAACTTTAATCATGTAATCTAATAATTTCAAGTGTTCTGTGGAACCATGAAGGGAAGACGAAGATGTGCTCTTTGGTTTCAATAAACTTTAATATTCCTCAAAGGAGGGATAAGATAATTTTGCAAAACAGTGTTTTGAAAATGCAGTTGATTTAAATTTTGACAAAGACCTCTTGCATCTCAGAGGTTACCTATTTGCAAGGCAAGCACCGTTACAGTATTTCAAATTATGATGTGTCTTATCCAGTTTTCATTAGTAAGAGGCAAATCCATTTTTAATGGTAAACGCTGCTTGATGAAAAAACCTGTGAGGAAAAGAATGCAAATTTACTCATACAAACACCTACAAGCACTTGACAAAGAACAATTACTGTTAGACTGTTTATTGGGGCCATCCATCAATGAGAGTGTAATTAGTAGATAAAAGTGAAGTAGTATGCACTAATTTGAATGGGAGGGGAATACAGTGAAGTTGTTTAATAGGTTGGGAAGTCATAGCTTTTTCTTTTTTTTTTTTTTTTTTAATAAGGTCAAGTTCATAAGCATGTATCTTTAATAATTTTGTATCTGTTTGGTAGTTCACAGGTCAGATGTGTATATTGACTATATTTTGATCTTTGAACTTAAAGTATTCTGCTCTCTTTTTTTTTCAGGGAATGAAATGAATAACTTTTGTTGCTTTACTGGCAAAGATCAGAAATTATTTTACCTGTAAAACATAATTATTTTTCTGTTAATTAAAATAAAAGATATTCAAACTGTACTTTTGGTGGAGAAGAGTCAGGTCAGATGTATTAACAGGAACTAGCAAACAAAGAAGCAATATATTGTGAAATACTTTAGTTCAGTGACTATTAGAAAAGGCCAGAAATATTTGTAAATGCAGGATTCTACCTTTTTTTTTTTTTTCTTTTTTTTTTTAAATAAGGACAAGTTTTTTGTTGGACAGCTTGTCACATTTCTAGTTAAATGGTTTTATACCCTCCTTGTTACAAGGATACACTGATACAGAAAGTAACTACTGGATAACTGATGTAGCATTTGTAAGTTGTAGATCTATGAAAGATATTAGAACTGAGTTGGAGGGAAAACTTTGTCTACGTGTATCTGTGTATAATCTGGCTTTGGAAAGAATCATCTTTGTATCACAAAGTTTCCATGATCTGTCTCCTTTAAACCTTTCAGTTCTTTTACTTGTAGAGAAAAGCTTGTACAACTTTGTTTTCTCCTCTCTCTCTTTTACGTATTTTTTTGTTTACATAACTTGTGAGCTGTTTGAGTCGGGATAGTTATCTCTGCCTTCATCTGGAGGGCCTCATATACAACATTTCGAGGCTTGCAGATGCATAGCACACAGACATTGAAGGGTTTGCCTTGATGACTTTAGTCTTGCCTTTTATTTGCAGTGTGACTTTAGATATGCCACGTTGCCAGGTTGCTGCCTGATTTGTGAAATAATGTTGATGAGATGAAGGGCTCAGCCTTGTAGTCCAGTTCTGCAGTTCAGCCCGGTGCTGTGCATTGTCTGAAGCAGGTGAATGAGCCATTCTTTGTCTCTCTAAATGTGCATAAAAGTAGTAAAAGAAAGTTAAGACAAAATGTCTTCAGTAATCTGATGATTTATCAGATCACAGTGGCTTTAATGCAAATCTGAACCCCAATTCTACTTTAGTATCTGCACATGGAGATTATTAAATACCTGATTAATATATATGGAAATAATAATAAGAAAATCTGTTGTTGTTATTATTATTATTTGCAAACTCAGATCTGATTCTTTCCAGCTGCAAATAACCAAGGTGATGCAAGGAAAGGAATGGCATTTTGGCAACTAACCACCTGTGTATTAGTTCTCAGGCTTGTTAAATGATTGAATGTAAGTATATGTATTATATCACTTATTCTTATGGATATTGATTTAAATACTTCTCTGGCAGAGTCGCTAGACCAAAACACAAGACCACTTTTTATGCAAAATGTAGAAGCTGAAATGCCTATTTTTGGAATGTGCTCTCTGCATTAGCTATACCTGCTGATGGAAACAAACTTCCTGTATGTGTGAACACATCCAACAGAGACCTACTTTGTAATTTCTGCAAAACCTAGTAGTTGAAGCTTCTGCAGACCTGATATACCCTCTTGCCAGAGGCAAACAGCCTCACTATTGCAATAAATTATTCTGAAATATTTAGTCTCTAGAAATGTGCTAATCACCTGCATATAGGATAGCTTCATTCAAGTTTTTTTTTAATGATGTTCACCATATGGAATGATTATGTAACTTAAAGTCTACTGTCATCAGTCTTGGTGTGGATTATTGACATGAAGGAAAAATCCTCATCACTTTATTTTTTTCTAGATTTAATTTCTTTTTAACCTGTGCCAGTAGGAAATAGGTATGAAAATACATTGTGATGTTTTTAGAGGAATTGTGCTACAGTCTCAATGTGCAAGTTCAGTCAAACTTTACGTTTTATGATACTATGGGGGAAGGGTAAAAACATCAATGTTATTTTATACCAGCTTGGAAATAGTAAGAACATGGTACAACTTTCTGGATAGTCAGGTGGGCTGGAAAGTGGAAGCAGTTGCTTTTAATTTAATGTGGATATTAAATGGAATCCACTGTCCCAAAAGGCAAACTGAAGTACAGAACTTTGGTTTTAGCCATGAAACATGAGTGGATTTTTTTTCTACTGGTCAGAAAACTCCTAGATGGTGACGAGGAGTGTGATGATATTATTCTTACTAAAAGTGGCTAGCACTATCTTATTTTTCAGTATTGATTTCATCGGGTGGTTATTTCTCAATTTAAATATGTCAGGAAGAAAGAAAATGAGTAGGTAAGATGCAGTGAAAACAGTCCTGAAATCTGATGGAGTGACTTCAAAGAGTTGAAGTAAAGAGAGTGAACAGAGTAAACAGCCTTTTGTTTTAAAATTCTTCATCTTCAGCTGTTACTGAATAACTTATTTAGTATAAAAGGATAACACTGAGTTTGGGTTGAGGAGGAAGGGTTTTTTTATGGTGTGGTTAACCTTACAGCCAGTTATATGTGGTGTTCTTTTTCTTTTTTTTTTTCTCATTTAGGTCTTTTCAGCTTTTTCTGATCACAAGATTTGTCTCTCCTCAGCAATATTTTCTTTAAACAAAACAGCTCTGACTTTATCATCATGAATTGTATTTTCTGTTAATTCCCTTTTCTCTACCTTCCATTATACACGAAGTGTGTGTGTGTATATGCATATAAATAAAATTTCAGTGCCCAGTGGAACATTACCAGAGCTGGTAATACGAGTATACTTGTATCTAATTTTTCTCCTAAATCCCAGTACAGGTTTTTTTTTTTTTTTTTACCTTGTAAAACCCAAACTATTGTTAAGTCATATTTAGATTGTTGTGGGCCATATTTTTATGCAGAATTGCAACCTCAACAGTTGCTATCATCCATTATCTGAGCAGCTAATTGTTCTTGGCTAAGCACAGAATCTTCCACTTGGTTCTCATTGAGCTAAATCTCCATTTTTCCCCAGGCTGCTTCTCCAATTTGTCAAGTTCATTTTGTATTCTAATTTTGTTCTCTAATGTGCTTACAGCCCCCTCCTATCAGCCTGTCAGCCCTCCCACCAGAAATCCTGTAAGCACATTGCAAATTTAATAAGTGTAATCTTCATTTCATCACCCAGGTTTCTAGCTGAAGGCCTGGAAGGGTATTTGGAGCAGTGTGTACCACTGTGGTCTGATGCAGCGTTCCCTTCTGTAGTGAGCAGTAATGAATGAGACAAGTACTTTATCTTCTCTACTTATTCATGGAGTGCTAGATCAAGCACTGAGTTCTCTGTGAGAAAGAAAATAAAATTGTGAAATTGTGGATATTTATGCAAACTCTGCTTGAACATAAGGGAAAGCTACACGTAGAGGAAACATAAATTCCTGCTGCTCAGTGCTGTGGTATCTTACTCGGTTAATTGAGTATTCAGTCGAAATTAGTACTAGTAGTATCCAGTAATGAAAAGGAAAGTAGGACAAGAAGCTTGAGCCTATTTGCTAGAACAATTGAAGGAGCCTCTTAGACAAAATCTGTTTGAGTCTCTGAAAGGTGTTTGATGCTTATCTTTAAACTCTTTCAAGAAGGCACATAAGAACACTTTGTCAGAGTTACCGAATACTGTGCATGAGGCAGATTCTAGTTAATTGCAGATGAGTTACTAAAGAATAGTCATGACTGACACAGGTCTTGGGAAAAGTTGGGCTGTTTTTGTTGCTGTCATTGCATCTGATAAATGGGATACAAGCCAATTTTTCATGTTCTGTTTCAACATGTTCAGTTGGCCATGTCCTGATTTCAATATCTGCATATGACACTTCGCATGCACGGTGGATTTGTAGGGAGAGGACTCTGTGAGCTCCAGCAGGTCCCTTGGTTTGCATCACTGCAAGCTGTGGAGAGCACCATGGAGTCCTACGGCTTAGTTGCAGCCAGACTGCTTCCCTGCTGGTCCAAGTGGAGTAGAAAAATTGCCCTGAGGGAGATGAGTTGTTATCTTTTTCTCTCAGAGCAGGTGAATTTTCAGATTGCATTAAGCCAGTTCTGTCATGTCTACTCCCTGATGTGACTGTAGGGCCTGTGTTTGGAATTCACATTTTAATATTTTAACTGTTAGTAAAATACTGTTGTCGCCCCTGCTGTTGCTCCAAAGGGGCAATTACAATTTAGTATTACTTAGGATGTTGCTAGGACAAGTAAATAAAGAATATGCAAGTCAATATAATACATTTTATTTTCTGTTATTCAAGACTGCACTAAACATAGAAATCTTTACTGTGTGGAATCCTGATCTGTTGCCAGTTTATGTATTTACTCAAGCAAATGTATGTTTTTAATATGCATGATCATTGATCATGGTAGACAGCAGATAATTTTTCCAAAGAGAAGCACATGCATACCCTCAGCACCTGTAGTCATAGAATATACTGAACATATTCTCAGTGAACTGTGGTTACTGAGGTACAATATCAGTAAGTGGGTTTTTGTTTGCTTGCTGGTCTTCGGTTCACTGTTGATGCTCAGGGTAATCTTGATTTTTCTTACTGGCTGTTTCTGTACTCAGTCCTAAAGACTGATGAAGTTTTTTTAATTATATTTACTAAAATATTTAGGTAACAGAACAAGAACAATAGATGAAATTTTGTGATTTTGAATCATTTGCTTATTTGCATTGCATAGCTTGAGCTTTGGAAGCGGTAATAACCAGTTGTAGCAAGCTTGTGAAATCTTGATGGGATGTTTTGATAATAGCTTTGTGATTTAACTGTTTGGGCTTTCAAATGTTCTAAACCATAGAAATTCTCATCATATTTGCCAAAGAACTTGAGAAAAGTATTTTCACCTGTTTGAATTTGAAGTTCTGTGCAGCTTTGCTAGTGTTGCTGTTGGTAGCAAATAAACCTGCTGAGCTGATACTCTGTATACTTTATAAAGCTTGAAGAAAAAGAAGTGTATGTTACAATCTTTTTCCTTTGGCATCACTGACTATGAGGATTCAAAATTATATGAATGACACATCATGTCTGTCAGTTCAGTGTCAGGAAGCATGTTTTGCTGTTTACAAATAATATCAGTGGAAGCTTACTGTAATTATCCAGACAATGTACAATCTTGGCTGAGTGGTCAATTTTCTTAATTTTTGAATATTGTGCGGTGCTTATAGAAACCTTGCTAAATTTAGAGATTGAAGAAGTTACACTGAGGACAGCGTTTGGCTGTGTGATGTTGGGGTTCTTTGAAAAGGAGAGGATAGGCAGGACTCACAAGGGGAAAGTCTGCTGTAGGAAGAGGTGGGCGAAGTACTTGTTGAGTAACTGGTCTGCCTCAATATAAATGACACCAACCAGTTCATGATGCCTCCAGTTATGTCATCTCTCATTGCAGCTTTTTAAGAAACAAAAAATCTGCAGTTAATTCTCCTTGATTTGCACATCAGTCCATTTCTTCTCTCTTTGCTTCCCTCTGTCTTCTGATGTTGGAGCTGATGTTGTGTTAGAGTTGGCCCAACTATTTTCCTTTGATTTCTCTGTGATGCCTGTGTAACTTTTGTTTGTACTAGGGTAGGGGGAAGGGTCTGGGTGATGAGAGTGCAGAATTTTTAGTCTCTCATATTTCCTCCTCTCTCTGTCTCTCCTGTTTCCCTTCTCCAAATCCTCCTCTTCTTGGTTGTGCTGCAGTTGTGTGATGGTGGCTGATCCCATAACATCTTAATATGAGGAGGGCACAAAAATGTGTGATCAGTGTCACACTTGAGAGAAGACTACAGCAGCTTAGTTTTAAAAACGAAAAACTAATTGTAGTTTGATGAGTAGGCATTTAAGCATATATTGCAAAGGTTTTTCTGGGAAGTGCATAGTTACTCTTTAAAGAGGATTTATTGAACTCTGTATGGATACTGGCTAAGTTTCCTCTGTGCTTTACAGTTTCAAAAATTCATGCTAGTTTCCCTCCCCTCCACCCCTTAAGAGAGCAAATGTTTGAAGGTAGTCCATCATGTTCTGCATCTCTAAATGTCAGAATTTTTCACACAGGTGTATTGGTGTAATGCCAATTTCACAGATTTAAAAATAAAGTTGTGCTGCATTTTAATTTAGTTAAGTATACCTCAGGTATTTTTTTTTTTAACTTGGCACTAATTGGTAATAGTTGGTTTTCTTTTGTTCTGTTCCAGTTTTGCTCTGGAAGAATTCAATACTTGTAATGCAATTCCTTTTGACATAAGTAAACTATAAATAGAAATGCTTAGGGAAAGATTTAAAAGAAAAAAGATGCTGATTTCAGACTTAACTAAACTGCAACTCACAAAGTTTGTGGAGGGGAAAAGTGGTAAGAGGAAATAAATAGACTAAATAAAAAAGCATGGGCTATTTCTGCTGAACAGTGTAGAGTGGCACATATTCAACACAGTAGGGTGTTCACATGTTACATAGCTTTGGTTGTGTGCATCTGCAAATGCAAGAGGGAAGAAGTTTCTTGCTGGATTTGCCTGGTCATACAAAAAGGAAAGGGCCCAATACGAGGATTTCTAGCAGCAGAAGTGCTCGGTAAGTTGTTGACTGGGAGATGATTAACACTGTTAGAACAGGCAGCATGCTTGATGTGTTGCTGTAAGGGGGGTGGCAGTACATGTTTTAAAGAACCTGCCTGAAAACACATATGTCAAAAAGCAAAGCTTCTTAGAAGATTTATAGTTATTCTTCTGAAGGTGCTGTCTGTGTTTGATGCAGTGATGCTAGTCCCTTTGCTGATGTCAGTATTTGACGGGTAGTAGAGAAGTGATATTGATGGAGGTGAATAAAGAGAAGGAATGCCTGTTGGAAGAAGCTTAGTTCAAACAATATTACCTAGATGTATTTGATATAAATTTTTCTATAACATAGGAAGGTCTAAGGGTTATATTTTGAAGTAGTTGATAGGAATTTATCAGGCTATTGGAAAACAGAGATGAAGTTTGTTACAACAGTTATTAGTAGAACTTGTTTAAACACTGTGGCATTAGCATAAAATTGTTAGAAGGAATGGAGAAAGGGAAAATCAGTCTGGAAGAAAAAATATCAAAATACATATACTTAGAAGAACAATATTTTCTGAAATATGTGAAAGGAATCGGCACCTCTAGTAATTGAGATAAATTATGGGAAACTTAACGCTGATGATGTTTGCTTTTACTAGGGGGAAAAAAGAGTATACATGCAGAGAAAGCAAAGATAGATGGAAAAGAGAAATAATTTATGAAAATGTTGGTTGAACTTTTCAGTTTAGCAATGGCAAACTACATTTCTGAAATGGTCGTGCTTTTGAGTCTTTGATTAGGAATGGGCTGCTACCATGGTGAATCATGTCATGAGCTTTTGGCTTATTTTGATGTGACGATCATAAGACAGATTAAAAAGACATTCCCAGATACCTCTCTATTTATATTGCTTGTGGCTGCTATTGTAGTTGTGTCAGAAATGTTGGAAATCCATATTAACAAGAATGAAACAAGCTGTTAGAAAAAGGAAGACCAAGTAGATGAACTTGGATTGTGTTAATGGTCAGTCTGCTCCATGAAATACTTCTCCATGCAGCCAGGTCTCAGTTTGCAGGGGCTGACACAGAGTATTTGCTCAGTCTGAGTTCCGTTAATTCTGTCATTATTTGAATTATAAATGAATATTCAGAATAGGAGATACTGTTGTTATGCAAAACGTGATTTGGTGTATTGCCACTGCAGGTACTGAAGACTTCATCCTGCTTTGAGGAACTTGCAGTGAAGCGATTGTTATGGAGATAGGAATTAATGAGTAATATCATGACAATTGGAAAAAAAATAATTTCTCAATTTTATGCCCCCTGAAAAATATTTCTGTACACTGAGCTAGGCTACCAAATTAGTGTCCCTCGGAAGGTGAGCAGCTTGAGGCAAAACTAAGAAGTGCAGTGAGAGTCACGTGAAAATGAGAACAGCATGTGTGATTAGTTTTTCTGATAGTCTAGTTCAAGCAAGGGTAGATTTTAAACTTTTTTTTCCCCAGTGAGATGAAGATGGATATTTTTCTTAGCAGGGATTATTTAGACTGGTATTGTTAATATTTTGCATTTATCAATTATGAGCAACTCAACATAGCCAAAGATTTATCTTTGGAGTTTTTCCTGAAAAGTAAGAGATCATCTGGTTCTATAGGCTACTATATGCTGCTTTAGTACCTAAAGATATTTTTGTAGAACTTGAAAAACTTAATAATAATTTATAAATAGGGCTTTCTCGTATTGTTACTTCAGGAACTTTGGAAAGACATCCTGAAGTCTGAATACAAGGTGGTCAAGCCTTGTATTAATTTCTCTGTGTGTTAAAGACCTTCTTTCAGGATGACTGGTACCTTTGTGGAGCTGACTTGGAGAAGTAGCATTCAATTTCTTATACTGATCAAATGCTTAACTTTCATGATGTGCTGCTACTGCTTTTTCAAACCTCATTTAGGTTAGCAGCAGGAGTTTCTCTTACTGCCCAAAAGGCAATGACAGATTATGTCTCCTATGCAGAATAATACTGTGTATGCAATATATTAATAAAAAGAAAAATTAAGCTTGACAGGCTGGGTATGGATATGAAGGATATTGTAATGTGCTTTTAGAAGTCAAAGGAAATGGTAAAAATGGTTGTTTTTCTCTAATGACTTATTTCCCCCTGAGGAGAATGGCAGCTCCTCTTTTTTCATAGCTTTCTCCATCCTGTCACTTCTGTTCTGCTTGGAGACATGGGCTCTGATGCACTTAGCTTGGTGAGCAAACAGGCCCTTTTGTTTTCTGCTGCCGTTTGGCTTTGTGCATTGGCAAAGCCACCTGGCTGGTTGGTGTCAGATCTCTTGAGGAGGATTCTCTTGGCCATTGCAGGCCTCAGGTGTGTCAGTCATTCAGCATATGGTGTGCTGTGACCACTGCTCACGGTGTGAAAGACAGGTGTGCCTCCCTTGTTGCACTCTTTGGGTATCATGTGTAAATGTTTAAGGGTCTTTTTGATGTGTATCTTCAGTAAGATTGCTGCAATAAGGCACAACAAATACTTCACAGTGGGGATAACAGATACTGATACATTGTAACTATAACAGCTGTTACCAAAGAAATCAGAACTGGACATTCAGGAACAGACTTACAGTAGATATTTAAAGCTGATAGTCTAGTAGATTAACCTTTCATAGTAAAAAGTAATGCTAATTAATTTTATGCCTGTTATAATTTTTTTTCCCAGTGGAACAATTTCTTACTGGGGGATGTTTTGCATGAATTTGCCAGTTTCGATTTTTTTTTTTTTTCCTCTCCTGTAGGAATCTGTATTTTATCTGTGTTGGTTTTATAGTAGCAGAATGCTTTCAGGGACAAAGGATTTAGTTTTGTCAGTTAAGCTTATCTTGTTTTTGTGTATTTTGCCAAAACAAGTTTTATGAAAACATGAAAATATTATCTGTATTTATTACAGATATTTTATTACAGTTGTACGTTACATTTAGTGTTGTGAAGACAATTTACAAATAAGAACCTATGAATGTGAAAGGAGAATAGAATATGTTATTTTCAAGAACTTGGAGTTGTAATATAGTTGGAGTTCTTTACTATAGCTTGTGAAGAATAGTAATTTTAAGAGAAAATGTTCTTTTTCAAGAAAATTTTGATCACAATTCTTCTCAGAAAAGAACGTTTTTCCCCCAGTCATGCATAATATTAAGAATGGTTTGTGTATTCATGTGAGAAGCTCTGCTGCTTCCTGAGGTGTGGGAGGAAGTTCAAAAGAAGTTTGTAGTGGTGATGGCCTTGTGGAGCACTTTGTCACAAAGACTTTGTAACTACTGCAGTCTCCATTTTTTACTTTCTTCTTCTTTGGCATATGTTTTAAATTTTATTAGGGCTTTATAAGCAACTCTGTTGTTTCTTTTTTTATGTAGACTTCAGTTAACATTTTGAGTCCCGTCTTTACTTGAATATATTGAGCAGTGTGTTAGAAAACAAAGTCATGAACTTGGGCATAGTTAACTCCAAACAATCCCAAGACTGTTAAAATGTTTACAAAGTATTTCAATATAGATCTACCTTATTTTAAATTGAATTCTTTACCTTCTATGGTTTGTGGTTCCTGATTTTTCTAGACGGTTTTGTCTCAAGGTCTAAAACTGATAGTGTATCTGCCAAAGCTTTTGGTCTTGTAAAGATCAAAGTTGCAGAATAAAAGTTAGTCTTACAAACCAAGTGACATTTGGAACTTGATGTCATCTGTAATCAAATATATGATGAATATATTGCTAGAATGGAGACTTTAAACATAAAATAATTTAAAATTTGCTAAGAAACATGTTTTATTTCATGAATTATGGCTCTTTTGCTATATGTTTTTGAGAGAAACCTTTAAGAGAAGAGGCATTCTCTTATTTGCACAGTTGTTGTTTTTACCCAAGAAACAGACTAATATAAATTTATATTATGTTACCAGGAACATCTATGACTCTATGTCCCACATATACAACAAAAAAGAAAGACACTGCTCTAATATCTTGATAGTTTTAGTTTAGAGTATTACAGTTACAGAGATTTTAAATTTGTCTCCTTTGTGCTTTGTTGTTTTTTCAGGGTAACATGACCAGTAATGTCTTTGTACATCTTCCTTTGCAACACAACTGCATAGCAACTGTGAAAGTTAAGGTTAAAAATATTTCTTTACTTTTCCTCACAATTTTATGCCTGCCTACTTTCATGTGAACCAATTTTTTAAAAATTCTATACTTGAAAAATACACCTGTAAATGCTAAACAAAAAGTAACAAATGGTATTGTTTTCTCATCCTTATTGCATATTATTTAAAACATGTTTAGTCTGGGAAGAACTAGATTGGTCACTTCCATACATATATTGCTTTCAGCTTTTATTTTGGGCAGTTAAGGTCAGTGAGACAATTTACCAGTAAATTGTCCAACAGGTTTTTTTTCTGTTCTGGTGTAACTTGTGAGAATGCTTATGTTAATTGTCAAAAATTCTTTTTCTAAAGTAAAATAAGGTAAAAAAAGTAATCTGGCACTTTCCTTAAAGAAACGAACAGCACTGGAAGCTTTCATGGCACCATTTTCTTATCTACTATAAAGCAGCTATACTAAAGAATAATTTGTTTTGGTCATAGTAAATTAAGTAGTAGATGGGCAAGAACTGGGAAAGCTTCAACATTTAGAACTCTACAAATAGTCAAGCAACTATCAATTTCCCCAAAGAAGTGATGGGATTATTTTTGAATAGGGGAAGCTTAATCACACCTTTTAGTATGTGGAAGACGCTGGATAGGAAACCAGTGGGTAATGTTAGAAATATACATCTGAGCTGAAAAGATTTTTCCATATGCCACAATGTTCATGAAGGCTGTGCTAAATAGAGCTTCATAAACAATTCTGTTGATGCATAGGAATTCATCTCATCTGTGTTAGTCTTGCAATAGAGATGGGTGAAAAGCAAAAAATACTTGCTGTTCCCATAAAAAATCAGACCTTAAAATAGGAATGCACTGAACACACAAAAGGAAAAGATCCTGTAGAGTCAAGTGTCATTTGTACTGGTTTTTTTTTTTTTTAAGTGAAACACTTGAAGAACACTATCATCAATTACATAATTTGTTTGTGGAGTGCCTGTTATTGTTGTAGTTGAATACTTTTTATCCAGGGGATGCTAGTTGTATGAAGCTGATGGGCCAATGTATTATAAAACAGTACATAATGCTGATGCGGGGCTGGAATTCTTCATGTCCTGGGACATTGTTTTAAGGACTGACCGGTAAAAGTGAGGACGATTAACTGAAACAGCCTTGTCTTAAGTGTAGAGTATTGAAGGAAGTTTGAAAGAGTTAAATACTCAAAAATACCTTGTGAACTGCAGTATGCTGGTAGTTATGTTTCAGGCACTGCATTGAAGGTGACCTTTTAAAAGTTAAAGGTGCTTTTTAGATGTGGTTGGAAATAGTCGTAGCACTGTTGCTCCTATCTCCTAACCTCCTCTTGTCACACGAACACAGTAGTGTAAATGGTGTGTTTGAAAAGTAATTGAAAAAGGTAATTGAAGTAGGCCACTACCTACTTTACATTCTGTTTTCTCAATGGAAGGAATTAAGAAGTACGACCTTTTGTACTTTCTTGAATGTTCAATTTGTCACCCTTTTCCCAGCAGGAGAGACGTGGTCAGTGTAATATCCTGTGGTTTGTTTTCATTTGTGCTGTAAGCAGAGCAGCTTTTATTGACCTTACGAGAAGATGTACACATTAGGATAGTGGATTATGTCATTAAGTTATATTTTGACTGACATAAAATATTAAGACTCATAACCATTTATGTAAGAAATATGTAAAGCAGTGGGGAGAGAAGTACTTACCATGGAGTACCACTGACAAAGCAGTGGTATGTTAAAGTGTACTCTGGGTGAAAGAGGAAGGGGAAGGTAACAGAAATGTGACATTCCAGAAAGGCTGGGGTATGGACCAAGTTGTCACTGCAGGAGAATTTAGAATGGAAAGGGCTCTACACATATTATATGTTCTTTAAATGTGTAAAACAGGCAGAAGAACTTAAAAGCCATGACTGAATAAAGCTGGCAAGTTTTCCCTTCTGCTCCATCCACACAGGTTGTTAAATGATTCTCCTTGCTGTGGTAGTAGAGAGCCTGCCAGGAATGCATTAAGCATTGTGATTAATGCCTGTCACATGTTTGTTCTCTCATCTTCTCCCCAGCAGGTGGTGTGTATATGCAGTAGGTTTTTAAGGTTTAAAGAAAACAAGACTCTTTGCAAAGATGCATGTATGTGTAAAAAGAGGCAATGTCAAATAAATGGAACGTGTTCTTGGAGTAGAAAGGGCTTGTGATATCCCTGAGTTCCTGAAAACTGGGCTGAACAAGGAACAAAATGTCTCCAGGAAGGTTCTTTCTCCATTGCAGTGGATTTCTGCTCTTGTTCTAAAGATTTCTTGTGAGCCAGAAGTAGTAAGATAACAGTCTTCCTTAAGATTGGAGGCAGCCTGGACTGCAACAATCCAATGAGTTTGTGATCTCAAGGAGCATGGGACTGGTGAGGATTAAGGGATGTAAAGAATAACAAGAGGGGTTTTTGTAAGTCAGAAAAGAAAGGCCAAGGAGAGTGTATCCCCTGCTGAAAAAAGGAGAGCTGACAACAATGTATATGGAGAAGGCTGAGGTACTCAATGAGTTCTTTGCCTTAGTCTTTGCTGGCAGTCAGGCTTCCCATATCTCTGAAGTCCCTGAACCTCCAGGTAGGGTTTGGGGGAGAAAAGTCCCTCCCACTGTAGGTGAGGAGCAAGTCCAGAACCACTTGATGAAACTGAAAGGCCTGACAACATGCATCTCAGGGTCCTGAGGGAGCTTGCTGATGTTATTACCAAGCCACTCTATCCCATTTGGAAAATCATGGCAGTCAGGCAAAGTCCCTGGTGACTGAAAAAGGGAAACATCACTCCTATTTTTAAACAGGGGAGAAGGGAAGACCTGGAGAACAGCAGACTGGCGAGGCTCACCCCTGCCTGGGAAGATCATGGAGCAGATCTGTATAGTGGCAGTGTTAAGGCACATACAAGACAAGGTGGTGATCTGAGATAGCCAGCATGGCTTTACTATGGACAGATTGTGCCTGACCAATCAGGTGTCCCCCAGGGCTCTGTTTTGGGATTGATGCTCTTCAGTATCTGCATCAATGACACAGTGAGATTGAGTGAACCCTCAGCAAGTTTGCAGATGGCATGAAATTGAGAGGTGTAGTTGACACACTTGAAGGATGGGATGCCATCCAGAGGGACCTGGGCAGAACTGAGAAGTGGGCCCATGAGAACTTCATGAAGTTAAACAAGTCCAAGTGGAAGCTGTTGTATCTGGGTTGGGGCAATCCCAGAAATGAGTACAAACTGGAACAAAAACTTATTGAGAGCAGGACCTGAGGGCTTTAGTGGATGAGAAGCTCAACATGAACTGACATCCTGGGCTGCATCAAAATAGGAGTGGTCAACAGGTCAAGTGAGGTGATTCTCCCCCTCTACTCTGCCCTCATGAGACCACACCTGGAGTGCTACATCCAGCTCTGGGGTCCCCAGCACAAGAAAGACATAGACCTGTTGGAACTAGTCCAGAACAGGCCATCAGAGGGCTGGAGCACCCCTCCTATGAATACAGGCTGAGATAGTTGGGGCCATTCAGCCTGAAGAACAGATGGCTGGGGGGGAGATCTCATTGCAGCCTTCCAGTGCTTAAAGGGGATTTACAAAAAAGAGTGAGAGTGACTTTTTACATGGTAGGACAACAGGGAACGATCTTCAACTAAGACGAGAGATTTTGATTAGATGTTAGAAAGAAATTCTTAACTCCTGATAGTGAGGCACTGGAATGGGTTGTCCAGAGAAGTTGTAGATGTCCCTGGAAGTGTTGAAGGCCAGGTTGGATGGGGCCCTGAGTAATCTGATCTAGTGAGTGGCATTCCTCTCCATGGCGGGTCAGAGCTGCAACTAGATCTTTAAGGTTCCTTCCAACCCAAACCATTCTGTGATTCTATGTTTAAATTTGGGTTACATTTAAAAATATTTAGTCACATTTGATATGAGGTCAGACAACTTGCAGTCTGAAACTCTGTGGAAAGGCAGGACTGACAATGGCAAAAAATTTCATGTGCTTAGGATGATCTCTTTTGTTTGGACGGTATTCTGGTCTAGTCTGTATGAATTGGGAGTTTTCTCACATGGCTTGATAAGCCCACAGAATGTCTGAGTGCTGGAGTGATGGGGACATGCATGCCAAGTGCAGCCAGTTGTTAGAAAGGTGCTTATACTTGTGTATTTATGACTGGAAAAAGAAGCTTTTTTATATTGGAAGTGCAACAAAAAAAATATTAACCATTGTATTACAGTATTCTCATTTCCCACTATATATATGTGTGATATCTTCTCTTAATAGTTTTAATAATTATATTAATAGATTATTTAAAGTAGTATCAATTTTTGTATAGTTTAGATGCCATTAAGTGGCAGAATGAAATGCCTATGACAAATAATTAAACTAATTTGAAAAAATTTCTTGTTATTTTATCTGAAAAATACACCATTGATCTTTGCAGGGTTAAGTGTATGGTGAAATGCCTACAACTGGTCTAAACAGATTTACATTTTCTATGTATCTAAACTATTTCAACAACCATGAAACTAAGCAGACCTTCTTCACATTCTTCTCTCTCTGACTATTCAGTGTGAGGTTATATTTGAGTACCGTTACCTTGGAATTTTAATCTCATTTACACAAGGTCCTGGTTACAGTTGCTTAGTAACACACTATGGAAAACAGATTTGTTGATTTATGATAATCTATCTACAATATCCCTATAATTAAAGATGTTGAAAGGAAAGCAAGTACACCATGTGGGTGTGTATTCCACCTGTATGTTTTGGATAACCTCTGTCTTCGCCGCATCTTGCAGTGAGTGTCGTTACAGGGGTTGATGTTTTATGTAACCCACTTGACACCTGACTCACACCATTGTATGGAGTTTGGTAGTAGTTATGGGTAATGCTGTTTTACAGTTTGTAGGTGAATCTGAAATCCTGAGGTTTAGCAATTAACTTCCATGGGATTGCAATTCTGACGTGGCAGTTATTTTCTCAGACTTGCATTGGTATCTGGAATATATCGGGAACAATCTGTAAGAGAGAGAGAGAGAGAGAGGCTCATGGTTCATTTTCACATGGTGTTACACTTATATTCCCAGGAGAGAGAAGTGTGTTAGAGATTGAGCATCATGAGACTTGTAAAACATCTTTTTTGACAGCTAAAGGAAGTATCTAGAGAAGTGTTGGCTGTTGAGTGTTGCATGTCTTCAAGTACTTGCAATTACTGTATTTAAGGTTTCCTGAAATCTTTAAGATCTTTTATTCCTTTGCAAACAGGGCTCAATATTTCTGTTTACCTCCTCTGCAATACATTGCAGAAGAATTTAGAAACTGAGAAATTTCTAATGCTAGCATGCTTATTGTTTAAAATGCCTATGAAAGCAAAAATTAAGCAAGCACCTCTGAGACAGATGGAGTATTATTAAAATCCTGGAGCCTACTTTAATCACAGACCCAACGCCATGAAAAAATGCAAATGAATTTAACAAATTTATAAATAAACCAAACTAAATGCCTTGCATGATGAGGCCTGAATTTAGTCTCTTGTTCTATGTGTTTTAGAGCATAAAAAGTTTGTTCAACTGAATTATTTTAAAAGTTCTGTTCACGTGGCTCAGTACAGTTGAATGTTTTGCTTTCTGCTTTCAAATGCTTGTATCCTTTTATGGCTTCGCTACTGTCATATCCCTTGACTGGAAAACTGTGGGTGGCATTCATCTTGCCTACCTTTGACATATCCCACACCGACATACGTAAGCCGAAATCATTGTTCTAGTCCTGTTTTTGTAGTTGGTAGAGAAATAAATAAAAGCTTTAAGATTTCAGTTCATCTGACTCATTTTACAGTAGATGAAACAGACTTTATTAATCATTAATTATGTTAACTTAATCTTTGTGAATTGACTCAGATATAGAGGCATCTTTCATGAAGTGAATCTTCTGTGAGAGTCAGTTTACAATGCCTGTCCCCAAACAGCTGTCAGAACCAAGTATCTCAATTTTTCTGGAGCTTGTACCAATTCAGGTTTCCAGCCCTTTGGTGTTTCACTGGCACTTGAGCAAGCTTGTGGGAGAGGAAAGATTTTAGTTGTTCCATTCAATTTTTAAGCCTGTTTTTGAGCTCTGCCTGTCACCTCACTGCACACATCGTCCCTGCGTCATTTCGTTCAGATTGTTGTGTTACTCAAACCCTGTATCATTAATGTAAAGACAAACAAAAAAAAAGACACAAAATGTTCAAATTTCTTTTTTTTTAATCTCAAAACATTTATCTCACTGTTGCAGAAGAAAAATACTTGTTCTTCATTTTTGGTGATCTCTCCTTCATCTCCAGGCTGGAGAACTGTGTTAAGGGTTGATCTCCACAATTCAGGAAAAATATGGACAGACTGGAGAAGGTCCAAAAGAGGGCCACAGAGATGATCAAAGGGCATGAGAAACTGCCCTCTGATGAAAGACTGAAAGTCTTAGGTCTTTTCTTCCTGGAGAAGCAAAGATTTAAGGGGGGCCTCCTCAGAGTATTCCAGTACTTAAGGGCCAACTACAAAGAGGAAGGAGGCTCTCTCTTCACAAGGAGCCGCATGGAGAAGACAAGGGTGCAAGTTGCATTGGAAAAACATTTATCTTGACATAAGAAAGAATTTTTTTTTACTGTAAGAACATCCTCTCCAGGGATGGGGTAGTCTCCATCGCTGGAGGTTTTCTGAGTGAAAGAATACGGGGTGCTAGCTCACCTAAGCTCAGTGTAAGCTCACCTAGGCTCACTGTCCCATGAAAGGCTGACCTGGATGGTCTCTCTTGAGGTCCCTTCCAACCTGGGCTGTTCAATGACTGTATGATGGATCTGCAATTTGTCAGTATCATCTTGGGCCAAATAATCAAGGGAGAGCTGTGAATTCCTCAAGCATAGTTATGGGGAAAATGAGGTGAATTCAAACATAATTTATTTTGCATTGATCAGTTTATGGAGACTGAATTTGTTATGAGCTCTGTTAAAACTGAAAATGAAGGGTTTAATCAGCTCAGATTTTTGAATTGAGTTACACATTAGATTCACATTTTAAATGGTAAGTCATATAACCTGAGGGGAAAGAATTGTGTTTCACACCAATTAGAAATTTTACAAAATGTCTGAATTTAGTCATATGCCTTTTTTAAATCTTAATGAGAAATGTAGAGTAACCCAGCAATAAGCTTTTGTGCTATTTTAAAAATTATATTTCTAAATGCTTCTTTTAAAAGAAAATCACACAGAATTGGATTGGTGTCTGAGACTACATGCAGAATTCAGTGAGGTACAGGCATTTATGACATCCAGAAATATGTGATGACACTGTATGGTGGGCTCTCCAATGAACAGTGACCTCTTTTTTTCCAAGACACAGGGTTTCAGTCACTTGGGGCACCCCTGCAGCCAGATAGCAAAGAAGGGCTATATTTTTTATTTAAGATGTGATGGACTGCTGGTTTATTTTTTTCTTTTTTATCCCCACTTTATTTTTGCCCTCTCAGAATGATCTGATTAATTGGTATTCAGTGTATGGAAACCCTTTCTATAGCCTTTCATTAAACAAAAAATTAATTTGCTAAATCCAAGTCAGCAATTTATCTCCTCTCTCCAAGCTCTCTGTTTGTCTTATAATCTCCTGTGTGTTTTGTCTGTCTTTTATTAAATCTTTATTTACCTATAAAGGAAGATGTGTACAAATTCCTGGACAGATCTATGTGCATGAAACTGTATACCTAGTAATTCTTAAAAGTTATATACTAAAGACGTGTCCATAACTTTTTCACATATGCAAATACTATTAAATGATTACTATTAAAATGTAACCTTTTCTGGTAATTCACAAGATCAGGGAAATATTTTGCTGATATTGATGATAATTCTGTAGGCAATGAAAGGAGTACTTTCAGAATACTCTGCTGGTTAGTCATGAGACTTTTTTTTATTTACCAGGCTCTGTGGAGGTGGTAGTTGGCATTAACCATGCTTGTTAGTCAGGACTGCAACACCAGCATATGCCTCTGACCTCACATCTCAGTATAAGGTGGTGGCTGTAGCCTTACAGTGGTGGATTTCCTGTAGATAGAAAAGGGATATCCATATTGTGACACTCTGCCTATGCAAGGGGTAGGATTCTCCCTTTTTCGTCTAGTTGAACTTCTGCCCCCAGCAAAGCATCGTGCTGCCTTTCTGAGGATATAATCGCTTGGTTAATGTTTCCATCATGTGAGTACCCACTTTGTCCTGCCTTTGGAGTATTCACTTCCCAGTTGTGTTGAAACATGGAGCCTGCTTTCTGCTGCTGCTTTGAGGTGTTTGCCTGGGCCTGCTAGATGATGTGCCCTTACAACTTTTGAAAAAGCAAGAACAAAATAGCTATTATCTACATGATTTTTTCCCCTGCTGTTTGATTAACAAAGGTAGGTTTGAGGTAGGAAAAAACCTTTATTAATTTAGAAATGCGGATTCTTCTGCATTCCGTTTAGATTTCCTCCTACATCTATACAACTTATCTGTGATATGAATAAAGTAAGACAGAAACACTTATTAAGAAAGAAACACTGTTATGGAATGTTCCTTTTGTTTCAGTTTGGTGGTTGATGTTTATGATCTAACTAATAGTATAGATCCAGATTTCACAGAGAAGTTAACAACTGGCTGTTGTCTGTGACTGTTTTTGTTGTCACTCACCAAGTGATTAACAAACCTCTGAAAAAAACCTTGAGGCTGGAGAGTGCGGTAATCTATAATCTGTCACAGTGAGACAACCCACAGAATTGCTTTCTTTGTTTGAAAGAGGATAACATTCTTTATTTAAAAACTTGTTTCTTAAGAATTTAGTACTTAGTGTTACATAGATAACTAATAGGAAAAAAATTCTATTTAATTTTTTGTTGCTTGTTCTTTTTTGAGAGTTTCTTTCTCATCTTGTTTGGTTGTGGAGCTACATTTTCCATAAGATAGACATGTAATATTAAATTTTTGGCCTAGTTATAAGTCTACCCATAATCTCATAAATATTATTCTGACATTATCTGTGAAGTGAAAGGGAAGCTATGAAAATGCTTCTTGTTCTGCCTTTATAATACCTTATGTAAGATGTATACCTCAGACTATACATAAATTAGCATTTTCTTTTTTCATAGAACAATTTATGTATAATAAAAATTTATAATTTTTAGACATTTGTTTACTTTGAATATTAATTAGATTTTTGGCCAGCAGGGATGGCTGGCAAAAACATATCAGCCCCATATTAACATTCTATGTAAATAAAATACATGGAAGAAGTAGTGAATTTGGTTAGATACTGAATGTCATATTAGTCTGACTATCACTGAGAGTTAATTTTCATTGTGTCAATTAATATAGTAATATGTAAACTGGAAGACAGCACCTCCCAAACCCCAAGTTTCCTTATTTATGATGAGATCCTGTCTGTCTAAAACTATATGCTGCCCTTCATGTTTGGGTGTTCCCTTAGTAATGGTGAGAGTGAGCAAGCCTTACAGCTGTGGTGTTGAGTCCTTTTCCAGTGCACTGCTGGAGTGGCTCTAACTGGTAGTGTGGCAGTGTTGGAAGGTTATGGATCAGCTGGGTAAGGGAAATTCTGGGGAAATGGGGCTTACTGATTTCCAGTGTCTTTATGTTACTTCTTAGAAAGGAAAAGAGGCCAAAGATTTGCTTTAGCTGGCTTATAGGAGTAGCCTAGGTAAAACACAAATTATTGTAGTAATTAGCACACAAGGAGGTGATGTACCCAGCATCATGTCTGAGGCTGTTTCAGCTCTCTGGCACAAATGACCAAGAATGTACTCAATGCAGGTCTGTGATATGAAGCTCCACTCAGCACACACTGATAAGGAAATATGGTAATAATATCTACAGGCAGAGAAGTGTCATTTCATCTACCCTAAGTGGAAATAAATTAATATTTATGAAGACACTCATAAAAATTAAATGACGAATCAATGTAATTATTCTCATTGTTCTGTGTGTCTTTTTATAAAAATACAGCTAATGCATGCATTTGTCTTAGCGTAGTGCATGGAAGAGCTAAAGACTGGAAACCAACTTCATATCATGTTAGCCCATCTTGCACTGCAGTAGGATAGTATTATCTAAATTATGCTGAATATATGTTTTTCTAATCTGTTCTTAAGACTTAGTTTTCTTAGTGTCTTTGTTGTGTTGTGTCCTTATAGTTCATAGTTTTTCTGAAATTCATCTTATTTTCTTCAGCTTTATCTTAATTATTTTTCTTCTTTCTTAGTGGATGGGGACAATTGCTATGTCTGCTTTTTTGTTATGTTTCGTATATTGGAATGCTGTTCCCATAGCTCACCTCAGACTATATATTTTTATAATGAAAAAACATAAATTCCTTTGATCCTTTTCAGTACTTTCAGAAACTCTTATATAGTTCCTGATGCTTTCCACAGATTCTTCATAGTTTGTCATTTTTCAGAGTGACATTTACAGTTCCTCAACAGTATTATACTGACTTGCATTTAGCCTGTCTTTAATCACCTCCAGAGACTCTCTTCCCAATTGCTGTATAGACAAAAATGAGCTCATGGAAAACATGACTCTGAAAACTTCTGAGAAAGTATCTAAAAGGTGGAATACACCTAAGGTGGCTGAAACAGGAATCTCCAAAGAAGAGTAAGTTTTTTACTGTCTGTAGGCAGCTGATTACGTGAATGCTTCTGTCATATTAATTGGATGCAGTGATGGAACTGATGTCAGAAGTTGGAATCCTCACTAATGGGTGGTGCCAGTAGAGTAGCAGGCTGTGGGCACGGTAGTGTCAGAGTGCATTGGGAGAACCGTGGCTGCCCAAGGTGGTGGTCTTGTCTAGTGGCTATACAGTTGCCAGGATCTGAGGAGACCTAATTTCTGCATGCAGGTCCTCTTGCTTCTGCTGGTTCATGGGAAAATTACTTTGTTTCTTTATACCTAAGTGCTTTTTTAATCTGTTGAATGAGGAGTCTGATTTGCTGTGCTCATGAGAAGTTCTATGTAAGAACTAATTTGTGTTCTATTTTTTCTTACAAACATGTTTTGAAATTATATGGTAGGATATTATTACATATGAGAAAATAAATAAAAAGGGTATACTTACAGTTTTATTTCAAGCTATCATGAAACATTGCTTCATATTAGGCACCTGTACCTTCTGTTTAAAATGTACATTCATTGAAGAACAATTGAAACCTTGTGAGGACAGTTTTATTGCACAATTGCATAATTTGTAAAAGATGCAGTGGAAGCACCTGAAATTAAAGGATGTACTTGGCACTCTATCAGCTTCCTATTTAGTATTGAAAACTGTTAACCCCCCAAAAAAGATCAGTGAGAAACAGCCCAAAATGCTGGGAGGATTAAATGTTTCAGCAGCAGCCGTCTGATGAGAATTACAGTTCATTTCATATACTGAGTAATTAGGGATCAGACTGACTGGATAAGGTGAAATGTCAAGATGCTTCAGCGGAGTCTCTGCTTCTGAGGAAGAGAGCTCTGCCTGTATTCCTGGATACCCATATTCAGCAAAGTATGCATGAAAATTTGGGTAATGAAGAGAGAAAATATTTTTAAATTCTTTAAACTTCCATAACTGCAAATGTGACATCAGTTATAATACCTTCAATGTGCAGTTCAGCCTCTATTTGTAACTTGCCCACTTTGTCTCAGTTGTGTGAGGAGGAGTTTAGGTTGATCAGCAAAGCATACAAGGCTGTTCTTAGATTTGTAAGAGTATGAAAAATTTTGAAGTCATTCAAGCAACTTTTGGATTCACTGTGTAGATCAGTTTATGTACGTATTCATGTATTAAATGTTAACGTGATAACATACAATGCATATGTATTAAACATCTTTCCCTCCTTACTCTTTTGCCTAATACACAGAACAAATGTGCACATACTCTTTGATGATCTTCCTTATGTGATAGATTGATCCCATATCTTGCTGATTACTGTGCAAAAAAGTCAAGGAAAGATTATTTATTGTCAACAAGACTTCTCTTGGCAGATCTTCATTAAATCCTATAAACTCCTGCAACTGTCATGAAAACTTTCTCATCTTCTTAATTCTCTTTGATTTTTCTCCACTGGAAATATCTTGTGTATATTTTAAAATATTGCTTCCTCTTCTGTTAAACATAGCATTTCTTTCCATTTAGTTTAGTACAAAGTAAGAGAAACTATCAAGGCTTCTCCACGTTTATGGTCTGCCATCAGCTGACTGGTTAGCTAGTCTTGGGATGAAACAGAAACATGGATATCAGGCCTTCATTTCTGGCTTCATCTTTGGTCTTTCACTGTAGATTTGTACTTGAATTAGGCACTAGGTACTTTGCTTTCCTCTTTTATTTATGTCTTAGAGAAGCAAGAGCAGTGATTCTCTGCAGTGTGTGTTCTGGTGACTTGGTGTGCAGAAGGTGCCAGAATGAAGGTCCAGGCTCCATCCATAGTTGTCATCTAGTCTGAGGGACAGACCTGCTTAAAATTCTGAGGCGCGCACCCTGACTGCCGCAATCGCTTCCCAGTCCAGTAGTTTCTGCTTGTCCACCTCAGGACTTGAACATTCCCATTTCACCCACCTGAATCCAAAGGAAATAAATGACACCTGCACCACTGCATATGGTCTGAACCACGGAGATGAAGTGAGGGAGTGGTATGTGAGAAGACACTGCCATCTCTATGTTCATCCTCCTATCTCTTTTCCAAAATGGAAGTCTAATAATCTGGGGTTGATACCAGGTTGGTACATGGTATTTGTGATTATTAGTAGGACAAGCCATCTGGAGTCAGTTTCAATAGAGGTACAGGATCTGGGGTATGGCTCTTATACTATATTAGTCTTAATATCCAGATATTAAGTCACACTTGAGATTTGAAAACTCAGAAAGGACCTAGAAATTGTGTCTGGGTGAGACAGTGATGGTAACCACCACAGTGCAGATCCTGCAGAAGGACCATGCCCTGCTGTTTGCCTGTGCAAGTGCAGCAATTTTGAGGCTGCCTATAACTGTGTTGCTTCACCCAGCAGGCACAGCATCAACATTGTGCCCAGTGTCCAAAACACACAGGGCCTCCTCATGCTGTGGGCTTAAACAGGCATGTGAGAAGGTCAGATGGAGCTGGAAAGGCTGCCTGATTTGGTGAGATGGTTAGGAGCCGTTGTTGGTTTTGGTTTTAAAGATATTTCTCTCTGATGCTGTCTAAAAAATTCTCTGGAAGTTCTTCAGCTGCAAAATATCATTTGTCTTCTGGAGGTGGGAATGCTGTAGAAGGGGCATTGTTAGGAAAGCTTATTTACATTTTTATTTAAAAAAATACAATATACTCTTGCCTCTGTCCTCCCACACACCTCCAGGTAAGAGCAGGACTTTGATCTTCCTGTGATGGAGGTGTGCAGGTTCCTTTTGCCTGCAAACCAGGGCACTGCACCAGCAGTGTGGAGCAGAGCTGAGTCCCAGTGCCTCGAACAGGGTGCTAAAGAGCTGCTTAGCAACGCGCGCCTCAGCGCCAGCGGCCGCCCCAGCCCGTGGAGGCTGCCAGGGGAGACGAGTTTTCAAAGTGAGATCTTCTATTTAAATATTTCTTACAGTGTACAGATAGCTGGAAAAGAGGGCAGCAGGCAGAATGAAAGCAAAGAAACTGCGGAGGAGGAATGAGAAATAAAGGAATGGTGTCAAGGCTCTGAGTGAGCAAGAATCCAAGGAAAAAAATAAGAGGAGGGAGTAAAATTGGAGAAGGAAAACTGCAGGATGCAAGTGGGGGTGTGATTAGAGAGCTCGGCAGATATTCAGAAGCTGCTAGAAGAGGGAGGTCTTCATCTTCAGGGTGAAAATTTGGTGATAAAACCTTACCAAAGTAAAATGATATTGAACTGGTAGTGTGGCACAGTGATGATGGAATTTCTGTGTTGTTTTTCTTTCACTCACTTCTTTTCAGAATGTATTCAGAAACAGTTAAATACAATTATGTAGTAACTGTACAGAATACTGTTCACAATAAAATGGCTTAGTAGCCCTTATTAGGAGAGAATTAGAAAAAATGAGCAAGTGCTGTACGAGTTTTTATGCTCTTAATTCCAAAGACAGTTATTTCTCTTTGTTAAGACAGTGAATTAGTCTGTATCACTAGAAGTGCTTTCTGCCCTTTTCTGCATAGACACAGACAAGTTAAGAGTTTCGTTTATCATCAGAATTTTGTGGGTTTGATGAAACAGAGAGTTGGCAACATTGCCTTTTGCTTTCCAGTTTCCTTAGCAGCTGCAATTGCCCTTCTCCCTTATGCTTCTGTGCTGCTTGAAAATGCTATCTACTCTCTTATCCTTGACATTATTGCAAATTCTGTTTGACAGTCTCTTCTCAGGTCTCCTTTACTCCCTGGAAATTGCACTTTAGAGTTGATAACATCAGTTTTTACCTGACCACATCATAAGAGACCTTTTACATTTGTTGTACCTGGGTGTTTTGATGACGTCAGAATCTTAGTCACACACATGGAAAATGCTTTTCAGTGCTGTTTGTTTTTTTATCTCCCAAGTTTTTTTGTTTGCTTGTGTGTGTTTTGGTTTTTTTTTCCCCCATGTTTGAGCATAGATTTTGCCAGCATTTATGGCATCTTCTAGTGCTTTAAGTGATGTTTAATTTATAATGTGGTGAAAGAAAATTCCATCAGGTCTCTCCCTGTCTAGCTTGGCGACTCATCCTTGGGTAACCTCATCTTGTTTTAGCACTTTATGTGCTAGGTGTGCATAAGGGCTTAACAGATGAATTTCCGTCCTTATCTTAGACTTTTCCAATGGCATTCTGCCAATAAAATGTAAACACAGCAAAAGCTGTCCACCTCTTTCCCCCAGGCTGCACTCCCTCGAGGGCCACTGGCTTCATCTTCTGTCCTGTGTAAGCAAAACTGTGGTTTCAGTTTCATACCTCTTCTTTCTTCCCTTCACCTTGTTACAATTTCCTACTGCTTTTCACTCATTGCATCTCCAGTAATGTACTCCTTATCTCCATTTGTTTTGAAACTGTTGTCTTGGCTTTGATGGTTTGTTTGGTACCTTTTATTTACTTGATGAACATATCTCCATCTCCTGCCTCTCTTCAACCTTTCTGAATGTGACCAGGAACTGCACAATTTTGTCTCTGGTTTTGACTGTACCTACTGGATGGTATGTAACTATTATTCTTTTTTTGTTCCCTCCAATTCCACCTTTATCTTTCACGTCTTGATTTCATTCTTATTCAAATCCCTCTTTTGTGAACAAGCATTCAAATGGACTTTTAAATCCTGGCTTTTCTGTTGCATCTTCATTAAGGCTTACCTTAGGTAAAATAACTCAGAAAATACAGAAAGGAAGTAAAAACTCCTCCTAACCTTGTGCAAATACAACATCCCTCTTCAGTCTATCTTCCAACTGCTTTGACCCTCATTGCTTCTTTTTCTTGTGTCGTCTATACAGATTATAAACAACTGTATCAAGGACTGAGATTTTCTTGCAAAGTACTGGCACACTGTGGGTGTTCTATAAAGAGAAGATGATGACAAGGATTTAGCAAATTTGGTACATTTTGAGATTTTATTTTAGTAATTTGACAGATTCCCTTTTTTTTTTTTTAGTATTTCTCTAGCATTTTCTTCATCTAATAGAATGACTGCTGCATTATGCACCTTGCAATGAAAGTCTGTTGATTTTAAGTACTTTTTGTTTTTTTAGAATTTTTTAATAAATAGAATTTTCCATTCAGCTTGCTGCAAATAGAAGCAAGCAGTGTGTTCTCATCCAGTCCCCTCCCTCAAGCTTTGCAAGCTGAATTTTCCTAAATCACATAAAGTGCAATAACTATTACTGAACTCTGAGATGTCTTTGCATGCTGTATGAAGTAGTATTTGACTTTCAGACTGTATCAAGAAAGGAAGAACTTCACAGTAACTTCAGTTTGAATGGTTCTCACTAGATGTGGACAAGAAGATAGGAAGAAGATAAGCAGTTGATTATATGGTTGAATACTTCTGTTTGTTTCAAACAGTAATTCCTACTGAAAAGCAGAATATCTGTTGAGAGTTTGGGGAGACTAGTGGAGAGATTCTGGGGAAAGGCTACTTCTACACTGAGGACAGCAAGGAATGCTAGAAAAAGCTGAGGAGAACCACAAAAGTCAACTGGTTCATGAAGCATGTGGAAGCTACTGGAGCTGATGAAAATGGGAAGGGTCCTCCACACATTCTCTGTGGGCATTAAAACATGCAGAAGCAAGATGTGTGGTCTAAACAGAAGAAGCTAGAGATGACTTTAAAATAGTAGCCTAGGGAAAAAACAGGTGAAAAATCAGGCAGAAGTGGAGACAGGCTGCAATACGTGTGAGAATAGTTGTTTTGATCCACAGTAAGCTGTGTTGATGTACATGTTTCTGTTGAATACACATTAAACATGTATTTTTACTTAGTCGGCATTCCGTGTGTGTTGTTAAGATGTGCACGTTGAAGAGTTATGAAAGGTTTCACTAATTCCTAAGGCAAAATCCAGGTGTTGATTTAACTTTAGTTTCTATTGATAAAGGTCCACAGACTGAATTTGGTTTTCAATTCTGAATACTTTTCATGTAGAAGATCCAATTTACCTTTAAAGTATCCAAGGAATGGAAATTTCCACTGTCAGATTTTCCTTGCAGTGAAATAGTTTGCCTCCCACGTGCTGTAGTAGTATTGTATTCACAATCCTACACAGGGTGTGCCTGATCTGTTCCTTTATCATGCCATACTCAAACAGGGGTTGAGGTGTAGCTTTAGATGTCACTGTGTAAGTACATGTAAGATTTACATAAATTCTGTGTCCGTCTTGGAAGAATAATTGCAATACTGTGCTGGTATTGCTACTTGAACATAAGTGAGGAATGGTGGAAAGCAGATGTAGTAAGATAAAGTCCTGCAGAATTCATTCTGTATGTAAGACGCTGTAAAATGTAGAGTTTATCTTTATTTATCTTTATCTTTATTTATCTTTATCTTTATTTATCTTTATCTTTATTTATCTTTATATTTATTTATCTTTATATTTATTTATCTTTATATTTATTTATCTTTATCTTTATTTATCTTTATCTTTATTTATCTTTATATTTATTTATCTTTATATTTATTTATCTTTATATCTATTTATCTTTATATTTATTTATCTTTATTTATCTTTATAATAAATGCAAAAAAAGTGCCCATCCAGAGGGGAATTCCCACTAGTTAATCAGAATTTTCCAGCAGTAACTCAAACAAAGACATTCAAAGTATTGTGTTTTACACTTTTGTATTTTACTCCAAGGTAACATCAGCTGTTTAAAAAAATGGTGGAAACTAGTTTTTCCTATATCAGCTGTGGTAACAAGTACAGTTCTATCTTCAGTGTTGGGAAATTCTACATTTGATTTTTAGTGTTCTTGTTCTGAAAGTGATTTTGAGTTGACTTGAAAGCTGCAATAGTATTTTCTTTTTCCCCCCTAGTATCCTAGATTAAGGCTACAACAGCCTGGGGAGAAGACAAAGCAAAGAAGCACAGACTAGAGAATAGTTAACTCCATTTGTGAATGTGATGTTTGCATTGTAAGGTTAGATACTGTGTATGTGCAGGGGAAGTTCTTGGAAAGCCTTGGCAATTGCTGAGCTGCCTTGAATAGTAAAAGTTTAGAAAATATTCGTATCTCTATAGCTGACCTGCTATGAGAAAAGCTGAAAAGCTGTTGCTCCTGCTGGGTGTTGCTTACTGCTGGGTGCTCAGCAGTTGGGACAATAGGATGTATTATTTCAGCAGGGGCAGAGCATTTGTAAAAGTTTCTAAGCCACCCTTTTTGAAACGAAAACTGAGCTNTTTCACTAATTCCTAAGGCAAAATCCAGGTGTTGATTTAACTTTAGTTTCTATTGATAAAGGTCCACAGACTGAATTTGGTTTTCAATTCTGAATACTTTTCATGTAGAAGATCCAATTTACCTTTAAAGTATCCAAGGAATGGAAATTTCCACTGTCAGATTTTCCTTGCAGTGAAATAGTTTGCCTCCCACGTGCTGTAGTAGTATTGTATTCACAATCCTACACAGGGTGTGCCTGATCTGTTCCTTTATCATGCCATACTCAAACAGGGGTTGAGGTGTAGCTTTAGATGTCACTGTGTAAGTACATGTAAGATTTACATAATTTCTGTGTCCGTCTTGGAAGAATAATTGCAATACTGTGCTGGTATTGCTACTTGAACATAAGTGAGGAATGGTGGAAAGCAGATGTAGTAAGATAAAGTCCTGCAGAATTCATTCTGTATGTAAGACGCTGTAAAATGTAGAGTTTATCTTTATTTATCTTTATCTTTATTTATCTTTATCTTTATTTATCTTTAT
>VXBX01001501.1:2802334-2831992 GCA_013400415.1 Scytalopus superciliaris | reverse complement strand
TTGAAAGCTGCAATAGTATTTTCTTTTTCCCCCCTAGTATCCTAGATTAAGGCTACAACAGCCTGGGGAGAAGACAAAGCAAAGAAGCACAGACTAGAGAATAGTTAACTCCATTTGTGAATGTGATGTTTGCATTGTAAGGTTAGATACTGTGTATGTGCAGGGGAAGTTCTTGGAAAGCCTAGGCAATTGCTGAGCTGCCTTGAATAGTAAAAGTTTAGAAAATATTCGTATCTCTATAGCTGACCTGCTATGAGAAAAGCTGAAAAGCTGTTGCTCCTGCTGGGTGTTGCTTACTGCTGGGTGCTCAGCAGTTGGGACAATAGGATGTATTATTTCAGCAGGGGCAGAGCATTTGTAAAAGTTTCTAAGCCACCCTTTTTGAAACGAAAACTGAGCTCCTTTTGTTTCTTTTTTTTTTTTTCTTGTAAAAATGGATGACGTCTTTCTTTTTTAAGATTGACTTTGAATGCTTATGACTTTGAACTCTCACAACTTTTTGTCTGCCACACTCAGAACTTATTTCTATGAATCTTTAGAAATTATTCTGTGTGTAATTGTAATCAGCTGTATTGTTGGAAAACTTGTGTTAAACATTGCTTGCTGCATGGTTGTGATTTATGGTGACTGCTACAATTCATGGCTTGATACTGACTGGGGGAATCAATGAGAAATTGCAAGGGTGTTATTTCACTGAGCTGCACTTGACCATTTTCCAGCTACTCATTTTCAACTGATGTTGGAGGAGTACAAGGTTTCACAGGCATGAGATAATGTTACAGCCCTGGCACAGCGACTGCATGCATGGGCCAGACTGACTGCTGCATGTTCCCTTGGAAAGAGATGCAAAATTCTATCATTACACTTTTAACAAAGATCATGTACAAAACTGATGGAAACTGTGCATGTTCCTTTTAGGGCAAATTCTGGTCAGTGTGAGTGTTCAGTGACAGCAGCGGTGAGAGAGCATGATTGCCTGTTAGGAATGTGCCATCACCGTATCAAATGTAATGGCTGCAGTTTAAATGCTTGAGTTGTTTCCTCTGTGTTTGGCACAGTTTTAGTATTACTGTTTCCAGCTGTTTAGCAGTGAGCATTAATTTTTGAGATTGCTAGATGCTGTAAATTAGAATGCTGTCTTGTTTGAATCAGTTACAAAGGAAATTAAGTATCTCTACTGAAATGCTTATTCATTAAGTTAATGTAATTTAACAACACATTATGCAAAAGAAGCCAAAAATGAAACTAGAGGATTGTTTAACAATTAGCAAATCTTGCATGAATAGACATTGGGAGAGACTGGAGAAAGGTAAGTGTTGCTTCGCTCTCAGATTTCTAGTGGAATGGTTTTATGATGATTTAAAATACAAGATCAAATCACTTCTTGATTTAGATGAGTTTGAAAGAATGAAAAAATCCAAGAAAGTTATAAAACAGTTGATGACATCCAGAAAAAGCCAAACACAAAAGGTCAGAGAAATTTTGCATGATTCAGTGTATGAATAATACATTATTTTCCAGCGAATATTTTATGAAGTGATTGTCCTTTGTTATGTTTATGTGTGAGAATTGGGTTTTGTCACCGGCAAGAAGAATTAATTTTCCTGTAGCTTTTTCTTAAATGCTAATTTATTGCTATGAAAGATGCCAAAGTGACAGATCTGAAGAATGAAGCCCTCTATTTATCTTCTGAATGGATGGATCATGAGTAGCAGTGAAGCCTTTCTCAGGCTCTTTTGCCAGTGCGCCACAATCTTTTTACCATATCCTGAGCATATTTTTGCCAGTGAGAGGTGCTTATTCATTCCATAGTTTCCTTAATGGACTACCAAGGGTATCAATTAGTGACAAGTGAACAGTAGCTTTACAGCTTGGATACCTGCCCAGTAGGAACAGAAACTACCAACTCTTTCACAGAGGCCATAGGACAACCGTCAGAGGAGTGAGTTAGTGTCACTGCAGATAGGAGCTGTTTGCAGTTGAGCAAAGAGGACAGAAAGATCCTGGTTTTACCACCATACATCTTAACATGGGGAAAATAATTCTGGTTTAGCGCATTTGTCTTTACACTGTGCAATAATTTTTTACCTAAGATGCTCAAGTTGCCAGTACTACAGATGCTCCTGAAAAGGAATAAGTAAATAATAAATGAAATAGTTTTTGTGGGCGTGTTGTCTCAGTGCCCTTTTGTCTACTGCGTATGAGCTTGGTATGATTAGTACCAGTGTTTTTAGAAACCTAGGACAGGATTATTGTGGCTTTTAACTAGCATTTACATTCAAGTTTTATTTGCAGTTTTATTCTTGGTTTGCTTATGAGTCCTGCATTTAATTCCTTGGTCCTGCACACATTCAAATAGAGAAAAGAAAAAAAGTGTAGCAGAAAAAAGCATGATAAATTGGAATCTTGTATAAGAAATGAGTAAGCTAAAAGCAGTACTTACTTAGATTAGTCTTCTTGAGCACTCAGTTAGTATTGCTTTCTGTGTTCTCAACAATTGTTTCTGTGTGTAACACCATATCACACCAGTTACTCTACAGCAGGTTTGTTCCTGTGAGTCTTGTCCAGGCTTGTTAAGACTTGCACATTGAGCTGGAAATTCTCCTAATTCCCTCCTACTTCCAGCTCCCCCGTTGTCTGGCATGTGCTCCAAATGCAGGCACAGTCTCTCCACTTGCACTGGTTCTGGCTTGCACAAACCCGTGCCTAACCCAGGAGAGCAGCTCACAGGGCCTGCATTTCACAGCCCTTTGCAGAGTGACTATATGGGCATGCTCAAAAAAACGAAGGTTAATTAACAAGGGGGTGAATTTGTAACAGATTAATTAAATCAGATTAAACTAGGCCACTTTACTTATGAATGAAGATGTCCACATGGGGATTTAATATGTTTTAACTAATGCATTTTGAACTCACATTTGAAGTAAATTTGGATCAGTGTTCTCAATTTTCTCTGTGCAGATACACCCATAGATTTTTAAATACGAAAAAGATTTGATGAAATTTCTAGTACAGATCCACCCCTACTTCACCCCCAGGAAATGGATCTGCAAATTTTATCTGTCAGTGAACGCCAACAGTTGTGGAAGCTGGATACTGAATAGAGTTGGTGCGGTGCTCTTGCTTATGCTCCCAGGAATTTCCATTCCTGACAAGAAGGGTTTTGCAAACCAGGTTTCTGTTTCAAAGCAGGCTGAGCTACCCTGTTTTACTGTTTGTGTGCTCTAGGTACCAGTAAGGGAGGGTGTGGGATGCCATGCTCTCATATACTTAATCACTGTGTGTTTTTTTGGTTTTTATTCTTTTCCTACCTCCCAGGTAAAAGTCTAAAACATGACACTATAGACTTACTCTGACTGTGCTGATCTCTGACTCAATGAATACTGAAATACTTCATGAAAAGTTAGCTGTCTCTGAGGAAAGATTAAATGAGACCTCTCCAGACTACTTAGTGATGCAGCAATTAAGGCAAGATGGTGTCTAATAATGCTTTGTGTCAAAGAAAATTACAGACCTGAGAAAGAGAGTTAGTGTTTCTTAAAATAAAAATATTTATATGCAGCTTGCTCAGAAATTCTATTTAAAAAATTGGCTCTTACTGAAATGAAGAACCAACTTTTGCAGCCTTCAGTTTTGGTGAAGAAAGTTAATAGATTGGGAATGAAAACAACATTACTCATAAGACATATAAGCTGTAATCCTAAGAGAATTATTTTTTTCTGTTTTAAAAGCAGAGAAAGGGGACAATTTACTTTCTGATTTTAAATTTTTTTTTACTTGTAAGCACATAATTATGGACTAATTGTTGCATTTTTATGCAAGATCTGAATGAGTTTGACATTTGGCATCTTGACTAATACTACTGATTCCATATTTCATAGAAGTAACTAATAAAACACTTTTATATAACTTGTTTGTAGTAACTATGCTTATAATTCTTTTAAAACAATCACAGAAGATGGCTAAATTGTGTGAAGCTTTTAAGTATAATTTTTTAAAAGATTCTTTTTGTAGTGATCAAATGACACTTTTTTCACAGTCACAAGTAGCTAATTTTGTCTCTTTTGCAATGCCAGAAAATTTGAAATTCCTATTTGCTGTCTTCATGGGGTCTTCCTTTATTTCACTGTTCTCAAAAGACAAACGTTCTCTGGGGAACGATTTTCCCATTATTTATATTTGAGTGAGGGAGGACAACTCCATTTTAGCAAACTCTGTTCTAGCAGCCTTCTGCTTCACCTTATCTCTTGTTTAAAGGGGTAATAACTAAATCTTTTACTGTTTAACTGTACAGAATCTGTTTTTCCTCATGTAATTGCAAGGAAATTGAGCTATAACAATGAGCTATCCATACAACATCAGCATTTGTGGATGTCAAACACCACAGACCACAAGCATCTGTTCATGGTAGTTCCCTGACAGTATCTTTATCTCTAGACTATTTAGAGAGAAGCTGTCATGTTTTTATAAGTTTATAAAAATTGTTATGCATACCTGTATTTTAAAAATCTTTACTATACGAGATTTTTCATCTGTATGTTGTTTGTTCTGGAATCATTGAGCAAATTCGTAGTCCTGCCATCAGTTTGGGTGTTGCTTTGTGATCAGTTTAAGTTGAGCCCAGATTGCATTGCCATTGAAAGCTTCACTTCTGCCCTCCTTTCTGCTACTTCTGTCACACTTTCACCCTCTTTTTGGGATTAGTACTGCTGTTTGTGGAGCCATGCAATTGGCAGTGCTGAAACTAGAGGGACATGGGGATTACACAGCAGGGTGGTGGGGCAGAGGTGGTGAGGGATCCCATCTTTTGATGGAAATGTGTTGTTAGGTTCTTGTGTTGACCTAAGCTGATTAAGAAACTAAACTTTTGGCCTATTTAAATGATTTGTAATTTCAGCTGAGACAAGGATGTGGCTTGTAGTTCCTGCCCCAAATTCAAGCATGATAGCGGTCCAGATAACTTTAGTACATATGAAGATGCTTCAGTCAAAGCAGTAGCAAATAAAAGTTCTGATCTCACTGTGATCTTTTTGACCCTCCTGCTATTCATTTCAATATGCCTCTCAATTGTTTCCTGCTTGCAGAAAGCATGTGCTGTGTTAGCAGTGAGTAACTTTTTTTTGGTAATGCATGCGTTGGACACCCCATCACTTGGCAACCAGGTTTTGAACTACCACATTGCTTCTGGTTCTTGCTGAATTGTTTCCACATTAGGAGATATTGTGTGGAGTGAGCAGATGAACAAGATTTTCCTGTCAACCTCAAGAGCATCTATGGTGAAGTACATATTCTGACTATAAAGGACTAACAGTTAGTCAGATAGTGGGCTCTAACTACGCTGTGTTCTCTTACTGTGGCTTGGCTTGACCAGATGTGCCTACCATAATAGCAGTAATTATAATGGAAAACAGCAAGAAGATGACACCGCTTTGAGCTGTCAAGTTAGGCAGAATCCTCCTTTTTCCTCCTCCAAATCCAATTAATTCCATCTGCAGTTTCTTCTAATTCCCAGTGGAATTTATGAAATAAAATCTTAAGTTTCTAATCTAAGAAGGAATTGTAAATTAATAGCATCAGTATGTAACAAAGAGAAGGATTAATGCAGGCCCACACATTCACTTTTCCTTTTTGATTACAATTCTGTATTGGATGGATCTCTCAGGACTGCTACCAAGCTGTAACATAGTCAGAAAAGTGTTTATACAGTGATGAGAGAGGTGTGGGGCCTTTTTCTATACTCATAGCTTGGCTAGGTTTCTGAATTTAAAAAAAAAATTCTGTGTTATTGTCCTGCAAACAGTCTTCTTACAGTTTTGATGAATTGGAGTTTTTATTATTGGGAGCATTTGAATGATTTAAAGTAACTATAGATGGCTTTGCAAGGAAATCAATGAGGTTTGTGTTTTCTGTTGGTTTGCTCTTGTGTTTAAGTGCTGCCAGAATTACTTGTAAAATGGAAGGCCTAAAATTTGCCCTCCTATTGGAATGATATTCCTGAACTGCATTTTCAATGACTTGAATTTGTTACCTATAATTTCCTGTGTCCCTTCTATTTGTTTAACTGAAGACATTTCTCTTATCATATTTCTAAACATTTAAGTGTATTTGCTTGTGATGCACGAATTTGCATTTGTCTCAGAAAGGTAATGCGCTTATAGTCTGATGATGATTAGTGTCTTTTCTTGTTCATCAGACTGTGCTGCTCTTCTCTTTGTGCATCTCTGCTTTTCATTAGTGCAAATGTTTAGTACTCTGTACAAGCTCTCTGTGATGCTGGGGGAAATATCCGCAGCTTCGCTCTTGTTTCCTCTTAAATATTTTGCTCTGCTGTTACTTTGGTCTTGTAGGGATGGTCCTTCATAATTTCCTATATTGTCCATATGTGCTCAACTATACTTGATATTAATAACAGATGATAATAACTCATGCTGTCTGCCATGAGTTCTTCCAAATACTTCCACTAGGCTTAACGTCCTACCGAAGAAGAAAGAGAACTTCTAGGAGAGGGAGAAGGCTATTTAGAGAACTGGAAAGACAACAAACCAAGGTTACTACTTTGTGTCTGTCTGTGAGAGAAAGAGACACCAGTTCAGTATCTTTCTTCACACAACAGACTTTCCAAGACAGGACTGCTTTTATCTTTTCAGCATCAAGCATTTTGTTGGCATGCAGCATAAAAAAAAAAAAAAAAGAAAACCAAACATGTATGAATTTAGAATTTAAGCTTAAGAAAAGAAAATGCTTCCTTGAACCAGTGTTTAGGATTCAGTCCACTTTCTGACTCTGTTACTGTGATAGTTTGAGAGCTGTGCAAATAATTTTTTGACAGGAAACCTGTTAAGCTTAATGATGAAACCTGTTACATTTTCTCAGCATCTGTCTCATGTGTTTTCTCAAAGGAGTAGTAAAAGTAGATGTAAACACCGAAACACATTCACTTATTCAGTGGCTTGATTCTGACTCTTTTCTTACTCCTTTGGAGCAAAGAGATCTCAACCTGCCTGAACCAGTGTCTAGTGGGTTTTGCTGCTATGATGTGGAGCTCTTGAGCACTAGAGCGTGGAGTTGTCTGCGTTTGCCTCTTCTGGGTGTGGATGATGGAGCTATGCCTAGAGACATGAAAGATAAGACCTTAAATTTGTAATTTCCAATTAATTCCCAGCTACTAGGATGGCCATGGGAGTCTATGCCCTGGATTTTTAAATAGTAACATCATGCAGGCCCATTAGGATAGCTAGGAGGAGCCAGACAACGTTCTGTTAAGCTTAAGCTGGAAGAGAACAGTCTGCCTTAAAGTTAATTGCCTTGTGCAGTCAGAGATATTGGCTGTTCTGAAAGAGGCGTATGGAAATGGTTCTGAAGTCTTCATCGGGTGGAGGGAGTGCAGCTTTTTCTGCAACTAGTGACAACAGCCAAATGTCAAACCAGATTGACTTCAAGCTGATTAATAAATCTTTCCTTCCTGAACATTTTGATGGACAAATCAGTCAACAACTCTCTTCAGACCCATCAAATTGAAGCCGTTATCCTTGGCATTAGTACCTCTGAACAGTGCTGCTAATGAATAGCGGGCCAATATGTAACTCTCTCTGGCTTGTTTAAAGAATTTGATAATTTATTTCGGATACTGGTGACTCTCCTTAATGGCAGTAGCAAGGGCTTTATTTTTCTTGCATTAGGACTGGAGAGACTGCTCAGTAATACAGGATGGTTAATTTTTACTGCTAGATAACCAGACCAAGAGCAAATGCGGCTTCAGAACACCTCGCTGCTTAGAAAGAGTTTTCTCATGATGTTGTGGCTGGGAGAGCAAGCAACTAAAATCAAAGTTTTGAGAAAGGAGAAAGCTATCCTGCTGTTGATGATTTTATAGTGTGTAAGAGACAAATGCTGCCTAGAAAAAAAAAAGATGAGAAACCCTGACATTGAATTGGTATTCACTCCATACAGCCCATTTAATTTGTAGTAGATGGAATGAATGTTGCTGCTTATTTATAACAAGCTTAGCACAGCAGCAGTATGCATCAGAAGTGAATACTTTTGCTGAAATACACTACACTGTGTTAGTAACTTGAATTGACTTGTATTGTAACTAATATAGTTCTTAAATGTATCTACTTGGTTTATTTTTTGTAATACAAAGCAAGCAATAAATGCCTTTGTTTATAAAGATGAGACATTACCACTGATAACAGTATAACTGATAGTACTAAACGTATATACCAGGCAGTTATTGGAAATTTCAACTTGCCTGTGTGATGTGAACATACAAAAGCATTCACCTAAATTAAGGTGCAGAGAACTTTCAATCTATTGTGTCAAATTCCATTTTACTACAGGTCAGTGTCCACCTCTGTATTTGTACTTTGACTCCAGTTGTCAGTATTTTATACTGGATTATTGTTAGTGACTTGCATGGGCAGGTGTAAATCTCTGACATGTGCCCTAGCATGCTGTTAATTGGAGATTATGAAAACATTACACAAAATATTTTTGAACAGGAAGTATGGTTAAATTTCCAAAGGAGAAATCCTATTTCTTGAATAACTATGCCATTAATATTGATTCTTGGCCCCTGGTATGTCTTTCTTATGTGATTCATGAATCCTTATGATCCTTGTACACATTCACAATGACAACTAAAATTATTGTCTAAATGTGGAAATTAGCGTCTCTATTACCTCTTCTCTGCTTGCTTGTTCCATTGTCAGGACACAGGGCTTTTGGAATTGAATTCATTAGAGCTGGAATTGTGTAGTTTTGTTTGTGGCTGTTTTAAGCTTTTCAGCCCTCTTTTTTAATGCAGGCGGCTGTCTAGTTCAGGGTCTTTTTGATCCATTCCCTCTCCTTCCTACATCTTGCTGATAAGGAGGCTGGAATTCCACCCCATCATTTGACTCTTCATTGTACTTGGCATCTTCCAGGAGTAAGCCCTACGATAGCTGTTGAGATGTTGTTTAATAATAATGATATTTTATTCCCAGACTTATTTCCTGTTTATAGGAATTAAATATGCTCCCATTCCAAAAAGATATGCTGATTTTGGAGACTGTGTTCTGTTTGTTTGAGTAGCCACACATTTCACTTTATCAGTTAATAAAAGGGAAGAGTTGAATTTTGATAGTTAAAAGAAGCTGAACCACTGATTGAAATTGCCATTCCTTTAAGAGCTCCATTCACATGCTTTAGAAGGCATAATTCTAGTGGTAGGCTCCGTTTGTAGGGAGTAAGAAGGAAATGAAATCATTCAGAAGAGACGTAATTGTGCAAAAGGTGCAAATTATAGCTGGCTTTAGAGTTGCAAATAATTGCTTTGATTTGTTGATTTGAAATTGTAAGGTGGGGGGGAAAAGCACTGCTGGTGTTTCTTCATGCAGCCCCCACTGGAGACTCTTGGTGGCATGTCGTGTGTGTCTCAATTGACACTGTTCTACTGCTGTTGTAAACAACCAAACTCAAAACAGCTGAGACTCTGCCCCTATATGTGCTGTGTACAATATTACTTTGTCTCATACTAAGAAAACAACTATTTCCCTACTTGGCTTTGCATAACAGTGAAAGATTTATGCTTTGTTCTGTCTGAACAAAGATTACCTCTTGTACTCTTTCCAGAAAGGAACCTGAACAGAGTTCAAATTGCTGTGTGCCAAAGGAGTTAGGTAACTCAGCTACACTCAAGACTAAAAACATCCATGAGAAATAGTTTGTGAAAATATCTATTATACTTAAATGAATAATTTACAGGAACTAAAGAGTACATTGAATCAGAAAACTATACCTAAGGTATTAAACCACACCAGTGCTCTTAGCTGTCTGTTAGTAAAATAAAGACTGCGTGGAGGTCCAAGTTGTATTTTCTTCTGTTCATCTGTCACCTTACAAAGACTACTCATACTGTGTATCCTTTCCACACGGATATATTTATAAATGGGAAGAATGCCTCCAAGCCCCTTTTGTTGGCTCCTGTATTTCACCAAAGCTCTGCTTTAAGAGTTGAGAGTTACAGTCTTGCAGGGGTAAAGAGGGGGCTGTGTTGTAACCTGGGATTCCTCTTTCCCTGATAGCCTATACTAAAATGTTGGGTAAAGATCATGGAAACAGCCATATGGAGTCAACCCTCCTCCATGTAGTGTGTATCCTATTTGTAACAGTGGCCAGTTACAGGTACTTGAGGAAAGAATGTTGAGTATGTCAAGAACTTGAGAGATTTTTGTCATATATTCCTAGTTTTCGGCACTCTATGATATGGTGCTTCCTCAGTTAAAGTTCTGTCTTTAGGTTGAACTTTTGTGGATGGATTTTTTTTTTTTTTTAAATTGTTTCATAACTTGTTGAATCCAACATGTGGCTTCCTTTATATTCTGTTGCAGATTTACTGCTATGTTATACTACATGGAAGCTGAGTAGGGATTCCCACGACAAGAACACCTATCCACAAAAGATTTTGTTGTTTCTTCTCTGGCCTTTCCAGCACCAACTCTAAATTATTAACGTGGAATTAGGGGTCTGTATGAAATTTTTGAGAATTTGGTCCCACATTATCTTTATACTTTCTTCTGGGATTCAGTGGTTGTGTATTAGGGCTGTTCTTCAGGAGTTTCCTCTCTTTGATTCCTTATCTGCTGTTTAAGGATTTTGAACCCTACTGAAGCAAGAATCATTCTTATTATTATTTTGTGTAAAACAAAGCTGCAAGTAGGTGTTTTAAAAGTGCCTAGAGGATGGATATAGGCATCTAGTTCTCATTTAGGGAGCTGGTGCACAACTTCAAGGTGCTTGTAAGAATGTAGCTCTCAGGATATGTTCCTGAGGCACAGAGCATTCAGGCACTCAGGAGGCCCTAAACAAGCTTGCTCCAGGACTAAAAGCAACTGTGGTGTTAGCACAAAGATCTGCCCAAGGTAATTAACCCTCCAGAGGAACTAGGTAAAACAAGCTGGTAGAGAGCTATAGTTACACTGCAGAGCAGAGTTAGCGCAAAATAACAGGCTGTTAGGTAATTTTTCTTCAATTAGAAGTATATATGCCATAGACTCCATAGACTTATGCAGTAATAATGTTAAAAGAAAACTATATTGCTAGGAATTTTATGAAATGCAGTCACAGGTAACGTCTGGTCAAAGACCATAAGTCATTCATCTTTCATCTAGACCCACCAGGCATGGTTTTGCTCACAAAAGGAGGCAAAGCAATTTTTTAGCCTTTTCCTGAGCATTGCACCACGGTGTGTGCGCGATTCAAGTCGGATGACATTATCGGTATCATTTTAATGCACCCATTCTGTCCCTTTCTTCTTGTCTTCTTTTTCACACTGTGGCTGTAACTAGACCTGGACATACTGTTAACTGCTTACTTCATACTCTTTACTGCTTGCTTGTGTGCACATAGAGTGACTCATGGCTGATAACCAGTGTCTTAACACCTACCATATCTCTTAACTCTGCTGGTCAGATAAGAGGTAAATAGTAACAGGAGAAGTTTTGGGTCTGTAAACGCTAGGGGCCAAACCATGTTCACATAAAACCACTGAGGTGTGATTGAAGTAATTGACAATTGTTGGTCTTTTTGTCTGCTCCTTGCAGAGATTCAAATAGAATTGCACAGTCCAGGTGTTGAAATATGGGAAGCAGCAGCAAAAAAATCACGGTGTTTGAAATCACTGGCACTCTGCTTGCAATTAGGTGTTGCCTTGAAGCTGAGCCTCAGATTTGCATTTCATGGCTTTTGCAGCAGCTCCTCTTTGCTATCTTCTAAGTGGCAGAGATCTGCCAGCAGGAAGGGATGGAGCCAGAGGGTGGCTGGACAGGAGTGCAGGGGCTGTAGGACAGCCTGCCATCAGCTGATGCACAGCTGTGCTGGGCAGCCAGGGGACAGATTTTTGTGAATGGTATCAAAGCTGCAGGGAGAAGGCAGAAGGGAAAGGCTCTAATAGGAAAAAAGGAACAGAAGAATGAAAGAAAATGTCTGGAGTCATTACTGAAGTATTTCAGGATCCCAAAATTGCGGAATTCTTTGATATTGCCATCAACTGTCAGCATGTCACTGAAGTACTAAGTCTAGATAGAAGGGTCAGAACCAGAACTAGAGATGTGACAGAGTTGTATAATCTGCCTTTCAGGGAATAGGAATCTTGAAAAAGGGATAATGGTCACAAAAAACCAATATTTTTTTTTTTAGCGTTTACAAGTAGAGTACAGTGCATTTGAGTTAGTAAGTCTTTAAAAATAAATTACTGTTGCTTGGAGTTGATGCCATTATGGTGACAGATGACCTGGATTGTTTTGCTGGGAAGGAAGCACCCTTCCCTTGAGAAGAAGTCACAGCTGTTTATCTTGGCTATGCAAACCCAAAAAACCTTAAATGCTTAATTATTTATGTATTTTACATGGAGAGTTCAGAAGGGAAACATAATTCCCTTTATTTACAACAACAGTGAAATAATTAAGATTTTTTTTTTTTCTTTGAGGATTTGTTATGGGTACTAAAAATTCCTCTGGTGAGTTTGCAGTGATCATTGTCAGGCCTTCTCAAGAGATGTAGTGAGATGCAGATGATAACTCTTTGTAAATCACTAGTAGCGAAATAGAAATAGCAAAGGCTTTGTAATTTTTGAGCTTTCCTTCAAAGGACATGGTCATTTCTCCAAACCTAGCTAATGGAAAACCAATCATGTCTGGCTAATTTCTGTAGCAACTAGTTTTAAATTCTTTGTTCTTGTATTTTAATCAATGGTATTCAGAAAGACTGGTGTGAAAAACTGTCATTTGTTTTGAGATCATAGAAGGCAGACAGAGAACTTATGTCTCCCTGTTCTTGGTTGCCTCTGTGTGTGCCTTCCATGGATGCTAGAGGGTGTTTCTTGCTTCTTAGAGAACAAAGAGCAGTTGAGGAAGTTACTACAGAAGTGAGATTTACAATTTCCTTCCCCCCCCTCCCCTGTTGATTTAAATTTAGATACATAAATTTGTGTATTTTGAGAAATGGCTTAAAGTTTTTTTTTGTTACTAAAAGTACACCTTGTACATAGGGTTGAGAAATTTTATTTTCAAGTGTGAAAATATGTAATCTTAAATACAGAACTATCATTCTGTCGTTCCTGTCACATTAATGTAACTTTTTGATTACATGTAATTAAGCATGTATTAATCAAAGCAGAACAGAATCATGTCAGCAACTTTAAAACATTAAAGTAATATTTTTGACTGTGCACATGCAGTGATGCCATGAGAAATACAACAGTTTGCTGAAAGCACGCAAGTTGTTATGTTGGCACGGTTTTAAGCAAGCAAGGCTGAATGAGGCACAATATGACATTCTGGAGTTCATGTTGGGAGTAAACATGCCACAACAATCAACTATCTTGTCAAAGAGCTACAAAAATAATTTATTTCCCCTCCAGAGCAACTCCTAAGGAAAGAATAGTTAGTATATTAGATGTCTGGGAAAAAATTATTATGCAGCTATGAAAGGGGAGAATGTTTGGGTCATACGAAAAAGAAACATCAAAAGCTGTAGTTTGTTTAATCTGTTTTTTTGAGCACCAGAGTGAACAGTTTACCATAATTTCCTTTTAAGCCTGTTATATAATCAAGAATATCCCACCAGCAGGATGTATAGATGAAACCACCATTTGAATATAAAAGGAGTTCTTGACTATTTGGCAGATTCTGCCAGTATTTTCTTTGATCTGTTTGATTTATGCTAAAACTGCAGTAAATACACATAAGTGTGCATGAAATATTTCTATATATAATATCAGATCTTTTAAAATCTAGTTTTTGCGTGTAGGTGTTGAAAGATCTTTAAAAGAGGCAGTTATATTTCTATTTAATTTGTATTGGCATCATAGTAAATATAGTGATTTTCATTTCCTCCTCGAGTTATCATCTGAAACCACCACCAAGACCTACTTAGGGGAACTTTCCCATCAGATGTACAGGAAGCAGAATGCTGCCAGGTACAGTGACTTTTGCAGGCAGGATTTTAGGAAGATTGCTTTTCCTGGCCTGTGACAGATGCTGAAGGTCTGAGTAGCAGTCCACCATTATGTTACATTGTTCAAGGTTTTATTGTGAATCATAACAATTTTTTTGTTTCATGTGTAAAACAGCTCCTGAATTTAAGGAATTAAGGAGAATATAAAAATAAACCTGTAAAGCTCATTCAGAGGAGTCTTTAGCAAAACTTTACATCGTGACAGTCAAGACTGAGTGCTGGATATTGACATGGAGACTCCTGTTTTTGCAAAACTTTTGAGGGTCACTTAGGAAATAAGTCAACTAATTTAAAGACCAAATTTTAGGTTAATCTGGACTGCAAATATACACCATGTTCATGACATTGTGAGAATGCTGTGTTTGGTAGGATGACGGCGCTTTTTTTGACTTTTTAGCTGTAGTGTTGCTCTCTCTTTGTTCAGACAAATGTGATGGCAATCTGCTGTCCTCATTATGCTAAGCGCATGCCGTGTGTCTGTCTGGTCATTTCTCAGCAACTGATAAGCTTTTGCTTGGTTTCAACCAAGTTTGAAGGAAGGTCAAGTTAAGCTGATGGTTTGTGTGTGTTCCAAAAAGGCACATAAAGAGAAGAGGGAGAGAATGGGTTAAGAGCTTATCTGGGTAAAAACATATGATAAAGCAGTCTTGAATTCACTGCCTCTGGGATGTCAGGGTATCTGCATGCATTTTTATCTTCCAAAGTTGTATCTCCAGAACCCCAAATGTCAGCTGTTCCGTACTTGTTTTTGGTCACATTTCACTGTTGCTTTTCTATGAAACTGTTTTTATTGTCAGCTTTTCCTTTAGTTTCTTTTACACTAAAAAACTTAATCTCAAAGCTGTCTTCTGAAATATCTGTGTTCTTTTCCTTATTTGCAGATGAAGGCCTTGGTAAAATTCTGTAGTGTCTAAAATTCTGTAAAATGCTGTGACCTTGTTTCTGAGATTTAAAGAGAGTTTTTTTGACTAATTTATATTCTTGGAGAGGGTGCTGGTGTGTCTTTTGTAACAGATATTACCAAGAAGCAATGCAAAGTATGTATGTGGTACTGTTTGGGTTGGGGGAAGGGAGACACATATTAATGTGATTACTTGCAGGATGAAAGATAGTGAGGTATTTTAACTGGTTCTGGCTTTAGACCAAAGTGAAAAATTAATGGGCTGTAATGTTGTTGGCTTTGTTTGATGAAGTGCTCAGTGAATGTTATTCAACTGAAGAATAAATATTCTTGATACAGTTGTTGAGAGAAAAGAAAAAACATTGCAGCACGCTGTAACTTGGTGGTGTTAAGCATTTGTTCAGTCAGCATGTTAATCATTAGCTTTGATTTTGGCTTTTAAGTTCTGGAGTGAGGAAAAGCTGTTCTCAAAAGTAGGGTTAAAAATGTGAGGTGGTCAAATCGGAGAGGCTTAATTACTGAACAGGTTTTGTTTCAGTAATAATGTGGTGTATTGCCAGCATCTGAGATGGTGAAGCTTTGCCTGACTTCTCTAAATTTAGGTCTAGGTACTGCATTTCACTGCAATGCCCACAACTTTGTTGCCTCTACAGCAACAGGATCCCTCTGCACTCTGAGGTCATGATGGGCAGCTGTTCTGGCCAGTAAGTGCAAGCTAAGTGGATGTGTGACTAAAGAGATAATCTAACAAGGATAGTTGCATTGAAATTATCAGTGGATTGATAGTTGAATAAACTTTTTTGTGAAGAAGTTTGTAGTGAATGCAAAGCATATAGTACAAATACATATTTTTTTAGTCATTGCTACAGCACTCTTCTGGGTTTATTACTATCCTAACACAGTAGAACTTTGCGGGGATGATGGAATGGAAGGTGTTTGCCCTTTGACATATTCTTCTTACATGCTTGTAATGTGAATTTTTTTTTTAAATGAAAAATATAAGTAGTGAGTGAAATCTGGTGGGTGCATAGAGGAAAGCCAATTTAAGTGCAGAATGAGGGGAAGAAACTTTGAAGAAGTGGCACATTTCTTATCTAAATGTGGGATAATGTCATGTTGGATAAAATGTCAAGTCATTTGACCTGTTGACTGTTCTTGGTAGTTTGAAGCTTCAGCTATTGCACAGTGTGCAATTCATATTTAGTAAGAATACGAAATTATTTTTCTCTTCTTATGTTTTGTAGGAGAGTTAGTGTTGATGGAGTTGGTAGATACCTCTGAACTACAGTACCCTCTATTATCTTTCCAATATTGAATTACTTTTTGTTTATTTTATTATTGGGTTTTTTTGTTATTTAGTTAAGGTAGCACAAAATTCTCAATTAAAATTGATTATTCTGGTATGTGCTACATTCACTTATCTAATTTGGTGAATCAAACTTAAGAAAAAGTGAAGTTAATTTGTGCTATAAAGGGACTTGGTTATAGTAGATATGATAGAATAATACTGATAATGTGTAACTTAAACCAGTTCCAAAATAGGATAAAGATGTACATACTTTTCTTTTGATAAATATCTTGGGTTTTCATAAGTAGTGAAAGTTAATTTTTGATACTTTACAAAAAGGGTGCACAGCATCACAATTAAATTTAAGAAAGGACCAGAACTGATTTAATAATAGCTGGGAATGAGTATCAAATCTCCTAGCCCCTGCACAAAGCTTTTGAAGTCTCTGTGAAAAGTGTTGATAAAGATACATTGTATGCACAGTATGGAGCTCTTCATTTTTTTTAAGGTGAAAGTTAGACTAGCGTCAAAGTATTTTTATGTAGAAATTACTTAAAGCACTCTCTGGGAGATTGATACTTGTTTTAAAAGAGCAGGACCAGTGAAAGCCTCTTCGGTGGTAGATTTCATAATGATGAAACATTTTTTTGTGAAGTAAGAAGAATTTCCATGTGCCGCACAACTGCCCTGTTGTTCTGCACATTTTAGACACTCAATGAAACCACAATTCTTCCTGCAAGGGCAAGAGACTCCTAAAAATGTGTCATGAGGTCACATGATTGGTATGAGAAACCCCGGTAGTGTTCAGATCTTTTGGAACAGCAGTAATCTTGGAGATGATTTTGTTTAACATAAATTCCCAGAGTACAACTGTTCTGGATAGAGGAAACTTCAGTCCTAAAAACCTGAAAGTGTAAATTGATTTTTGATGCCACCCTAGCCCATGGTATCAGAACTGGTCTGTGATACAGTACACTACAGGGAGCTTTAAGAACTGGACTGCTAAGGCCAGGTTCCTGTCAGGTGCCCAGGCACTGCTGTTTCCTATATGTTAAAAGTACATAATAATACTTGAAGTGAATAAAAGCCTGAATAAAAGTTTCTTTTTTTTTTTAATTTTTATTTTTATGAGATTCATTAAAATGACTGAGAGTGGAAATAGGCACAGATCTGTCAAACCAGAATACTGAATTTTTTAGTTGAAATTTTCGTAATTTTGTATATGTCTAGATTCTGTGTTAAATTCTCACAGTAGTTTAAAATGGTCATATTAAGCTTTTTAAAAAAACTAATGATAATAAAAACCCCCACTGGATTCATATTCACATATTCATGGCAGGTCATTGTAAAATTGACACAGAAGAGAGCAGTTTCTATCCATGAAGGTACTTGAGTTTTGTTTAGGCCAATGATCCTGTGGAGGACCAGCAGAAGTGTGTTTTGTCTCAGACATTCTTGACTGCTATGACAGGAAAGGTGCCATCCAAAGAGAGGGTCCCACACAGGTGGGGTAGCGCTGCTCTGTTTGGTCTTTGGTGGAACTCAGGAAGAAACTCAGGGCGCAGGTAAGCTGGTGCTCAGTTCAAAATATAAAACACTCTGGAGGTATGTCACTTCTACCTTTTGCTCTTCTAATGGACTGGTATAGCAGTTCTAAAAGGAAGCCACTAAATATTTTCTGATTCCTTCCATGTTGTGTTTAATAGATGATGATCTCCACAAATGCTAATGTAATGCTCATCCAGCCCTTTGAGGAGCAGAGCGGTAAAATAAATTTAAACATAATCATGAAGTGCCTGGAAGAGTTAAACTAATGCCAGGATTTAGTGTTGCATTTACTATATATTGTGTTATAGAGCTTTACATTCTATTGCAGTATATCGTTGCTGTTTGAGGCAGTATTTGTATTGACAATTCTTATGACCAAATTTTGCTTTTGGAATCTTTGAGTTTAGAGATAGTAATGATTGAGAGCATCTAAGTCTAGCATAAAGTCTTGCATCTTGTGGGAAATGAGCATTTTAGAGCATGACAGCAGTATTTAATCTCAGAATATTGGCTTCAGAAGCACCGAAAACCCCCTGTGGAGCAGAATTTCAGTGCAATTTGATACAAAGAGTAATCCCTCCTGCATTTTCTGCCTTTCTCTCCAGTTGGCTTTAAACTCTCCCAACAAGCACCTGTATTGGAGGCTACTCTCACTCGTGATTTTCAGGTCCCACGGCTGAGCCTTCTCCCCAGTCCCAGAAGATGTTTTCTGGAGCTGAAACTCCAGATGCCCTGCCATCCTGGCCTGTCACCCACCTACAAACAGGGTGGTTGTATTGCAGTTCTGAAGCAAGAGATGAACCAGGTGATGTCTTGAGCTTTCTTCAAAGCCTGTGTTTCAGGATGCTGTCTTTTTGTATCTAAGCAAAGTCAGTGACTATACTGCTTATCAAAGTCAGATTTGCACTGTAATCCTTTTGAAAAGAAACTGTGCTTTGCTAAGAATTAACAATACTGTCTAGACAGTATTTTTAATGATCTCTCTCCCTTCCGGGTCTTAAATTTTCAAATGTCTATTTTATATTTTACTGCACTACAGATAACCTGATGTGAATGAAGAAATTTAACTATTTGTTTGGTTTCTTCCTTCCTTTTCTTGCTTGTGTACTTATTTTCCTTCTTGCTTGAGATCATTCAAAAGTGAATTCATAATATATGGTAAGGGAAGTAAGAGAATGAAGACAGTGCTTAGTGTGGAGGAAGATTGAATTCTAGAGATATGAGAAATTTGTGATTGAGAAACTGAGCCTGTTTTCAGAACGAATTATGCTAACTGAGCATCCTGGTCCATGCTCCTTTCAGAAGTCTGCCTTTGCTGACTCCCTGGGAGGCCACATGTGTGCCCAGCAGCAATCACCTTAACTGATTTCTCACTTGAACACTTAAAACAGCCACTCCTTCTGTTAGCCCGGGTCCAGATAGTGATTTGCAAGTACAGATTTTAAACCAGCTTTTCCTTTTCTGCTGTCAGTTTCTTCCTTTTCCAAAGCACCGGGCTAGTCTGATATCAGTGTATGAAAAATATGTCGAATACTGTTATTTATTAAGCAGAAGAGCTTATATTTTCCTCTTTTTTAAAAGTTGTGTTCCTACTGTACCGTTAATAGCAGAACAGTATTTCCCTCCCCTCCCTGTCTTTTAACTTTGCTTTAGGAATTGAAATCACATATAAAACCAGCAAGCAAAACAAATAGGCAAACCCTCCAAAATTATTTTCATGGCTTAATGAGAATGGAATTATTTTCAAGAGTTGATATTATTTTTCAAGGCCACTTTAGTGTACTTCAGTTTGGTTGACGTTTTTAACTATTGTAATCTATTTCAAGTAGGGTGTTTTTTGTTTGTTTGTTTTGTTTTGTTATTGAAGAACATTTGTAAAATAAGGTATACACAAGTGCAGTTTTGTATTTTATCTGTAAGAAAGCACCACAAATCAAAAGATGTCTGTAGTTTAGGGTCCTCTGACCAGTAGTTCATGGATTTTTGCTTAGGGGATATATACCCACAGTTTTCATATAACCCATATGTTATTATGAACCATATCTTATTTCCAGTTAACTCCCTAAAGACATGTAAAAAGAGTGCATAAGATGAGTATTGTATTTTTTGTAGAAAATCAGTATGTCCAAATGTATATGACCTTTGAAAATGTGTTTTTCTGTTGCTAAGCTGCAATAGTAGATTAGATTGCTGGAGGACAAAAGCTTTATTTTGAAGAAACCCCCAATGTCTGTCATTAGCTGGTTTTAGTAGCTTTATTCTAAATATTAAGTACTATAGGTATGTTATAAATATTGTAAGTACAACATGAGAAACAGTAAGTAGGTACGACAAATAGTGGAAACAGAAGAACAGTAACAAGGAGACTAGGTATTGAGTGGTGTGTGTCTTAGATGGACAGCAGGCTATTTCCAAAGAGGTAGAAGTAGACCTTAGACAGTAAACTTTGAACATTTATATTGTAGATATTGATGTAATCTGAAATCTGTAGTCAATGGACAGGGTTAGTCCTTTGTCAGGCAGGCATGGCTCCTCCAATCCCTTTAGATATTTAGAAGTGCCTCTCTATTAACTGTAAATGAAGACTAGATGATTAGTTTCAGATGTAGACACATACACTGTAGATATCTGTGTTTGATTAGGTGAATCTAATTAGTTGAACCCCCTCCCTGGTGGATTAGATCCTGACAGCAAAGTCACAGCTGGGAGTTACGGGCAGAATGGAAATCAGCTTGCAAATATAAGTTGTGAGGAGAGAGGGAGGAAAAAAGGCCAAAAATGGAGCATTGTTGAATTGCCACAAGGAAGGAAGTGGCAGCTGCCTGGAGGAAAACTGCTGGATGGAGTTTGGTGGTGTGTTTAGAGGTTGAGGAAGAAAAAAATCCCAACAGCCTGGGTGATGGTTCCAAAAACAAAATCAGATGTCACGAACTCTAGGTGACTGCAAAATGGCAGAATCAAGGATGATTTGATTGCTGGTCATTTAGGACAATGCAAATTGCTAAGTCTTTAGGACAATGTCATCCCATTCTAGGCTGCACTCTCATTAGATCTTGTCATAAACGTGTTAGAAAAATACTCCCAAAAGTGCTTTTCCAGCTAGAACATAATGGACAGCTTCACAGAGAGTGTCAGAAGTAGCAGAAGCCAGAGAAATTCTGTAGATATAGTCACACATTTCCAACTGGAGAAACCAGTTAAGAAAATTTCAGCCACAAAAATGGAATTCAAATGGTAGTGACCATCAAACAACCTGATGCTAAACTAGAAATTTTGCTGGTGTGAAAGCTTTATTATAAAGCATGTGATGTTTGTGTAAGTACTATTAACCTCTACAAATAGATGAACTTCAGTTAGTTTTAAATATCAAGCAGATTGCACTACTTCAGAGCAATACAGTAGGACTTTTCAATACTTTCAATCTCAAGCTGAGATTTCATGGCTACTCTGCATATTGGAATAAGAGTAATATAATAAAATGATTCGCTTCGCTGTGATCTGACTCTAGGAATGTAAGAGAAATTGTTCTAATTTGATTGTCCCTGTTTCTCTTTTTACCAGACTTGCAGTCAACAGGAAAAGGGCTTATCAGAAAAAAACAAATTGAAATTAACTGAAGTGGTTCAGAAAGCTGTAAGATACTGTACGAAATCCATGATAAAGCCTCCCTAATTCTCTGTATTGGAAGCAGTCATTGTCCTGAAAAGTTTCTTTGCAGGTTTTTTTTTTTAAGAATAGCTTTGTAGTCAATTATATTTGGTATAAAAATAAATATTTGGAAAAATTTTGTCAGAAGTGTGACAAAAAATAAAATATTGATTAGTCTTGATTTATTAAAAACATCTGTATATAGAATGTTTTAATTTTTATTATCTTAAACCTGAATTCTGTCATAGAAGAAAGGAAATATAAATATATTATTACACCTACAGTGGGCCTTTGATGCTTTCTTGCTGATGGAGATTGTCACTTTCCTGTGTATAGAAAGTGGTATAGATTTCTCCAAATCAGGCAACATACTCTGTATTACATTGTTCAGGTTCAGTTTGCAACCAAAATGTGCAGCAGACTTTTTTGTTAAAAAGCAAACATAGGTGATAAGATCCAATGATTATTGCTTAGGAAGGAGTGTCAGGACTCATTACTATCTCATTCAGGTTCAGTAACTGTTGGGTTTCCCAGGACCACTTGTGCCAGATTGCCATCGACCTGAACTCCTTCCCCTGTTTTTGGTGAAGGTCAGGAGCAGTTTGTTGTGACAAGTACCTTGCTTGTTTTTTCTCTTTGATGTAGAAATCTGAGCTGACAATCTCAGTCTTATACTACCTTGCAATATTTGTATTATTGACATGTGAACTCTGAACTATCTTTTGCACTAAAACCCATGAATTCAAATCCAGTGCCTTTCTCTAGTTACCTAACAGGTGTTTCTAGGAAGATGTGCTCTCTTTAGTGCCTTTTGGGCCTTCTTGATTTGAGGTATCTTTGTTGTGAGAAGTTTGTAGAACACATTAGCATTTTATATAATCAAGTTTAGTCAATTTTAAAATACCACTTATCCTAATAACAGAAATATTTCCACTTATTTTGTGTAATAGTTCTGCAGCTAGACTGTCAACAGCTATAAAAAGAAAATTTTCACTTCTTAATATATTTTTTTGGTATTTCCATTTAATGGCAACTCCAAAGTTCACTGTCACACTTGAACAAAAATTACTGAGTGAACTGGAGACATAAATATTTTTTAGTATTTGCTATATTTTTTCATGTGAAATATAAATATTAGTGCCTAAGAATAGAGGACTCTTGAGTAGGCTAAGGTTAGGGGGCTTTTTGTTGTACTTCAATAATCTATATGCATGTGGAAATGCATGAAGAATGTTTGGTCTACTCTTTCTCAACTATAATTTTCCATGTCTACAATTAGGTAGTGAAAATCAGGATGAGAGTAGTTTCAGATTTCTTTTAGCAGTACAGTTATTTACTTTGCTGTCAATGGATATGAAGGTTATCTCATTAAGTAAGGGTCTGTTTCAGTCCACAAATAGTTTTCCAAGGACTTACAGTATATCTCAACATCTTTAATGCTCTCAGTTCCCAGCTTCAAAGAGGGGAAAAGGTATGTGCAGAGAGATTGCGTAGGATAAATGATGGCCCGATGACAGCGGAAGTGGAAACTGGATAGCACTTTGCAGTTCCATGGCATTAAATAGGATTCTCAGTAAGCAGTGCTCTCTGCTGGGAAGTTCTCAAAAAGCTGAGTGTTATCCAAAGGTCCCATGGAAGGAGTGGTCATGGGTTGTGGCTTTACTTAACCTTGTCTTGCATAGGCTGTTTTCAAAGGTCATTGCTGAACCTACTTTTTATATAGAGTATCTTAACTCTTAGAGAATGTGATGGGTCACCTTTTGAGGGTGTCTTTCTCCATTGATGTGTAGAGACAGCCTTGGTGGTTACTGAAATGAGGTTGTGATATAAATTCCATCCTGACTGTGACAAACTGATTGCAGCCTGTTAGTTCTTTTTTGGAGGAAAGCCTGATTTGTGTCACCTTACAACTCACCTATCCATTCCTGTTTTAGTCCACTGACATAGCTTACTGTACCATTAGTGATGTTCAGGTTACTGGTCAGGAGATGCACTTGGGCCTTGAAAACTTTTGGAAGAGGGGTATATAGCTCAAATAAAAATGTTGCCAGAAAAATGTTCATCTGAAACTTGACCCAGTGTCAGATTTCTGGCTAGAGATCACAGAGAAAGAAACAGAACATAAAAAAAGAATTCTCACATACCTGTGCACTTTGGAGATGAGAAACACCTCTGGGTGAAGAGAATTCTGTGTTAACTTTAGTTTTCCCACCACTTGTATGCTTTTATGCCTTCATCAGATTTGATTGAAATTGCTAAGGCGTTTATGAAATCCATGCAATGTTTTTGGGTGGAGCATAGTTACATTCTTGAGGCTATATTGCAGATGGGGACTGTCTCCAAACATGCATTGGTGACATTTTACTAACACAGACAGAGCTGTACATTTTTACTGAGGTGTTTGTGTAATTTGTTCAGGTTTGCTTATTTTAGTTTATGCCCCATTGGTAGTTTTGCTGTGATTCACGTAGCAGTAGGCAGTATGCCAACTTCCAGGCCAGCCAAGACAGTCTTCTTGACGGGAGGCTGTGGATAGTCCCTTGAGTGGATTGATTTATTACAGGTCCCATCAGCAAAGCCCATTAAGCTTTCACTGAAGAAAGCATAAGCAATGCATATGCTTTAAAGTGGTCCTTATTCAAACACACAGCTACTGGTGATTGGTTTAGATATCAGCGTTGGGGATCTGTCAGCAAAACTTTATGTAGCTGTTGGCTGTAGGCTATAGCAATGTAAATTGATTCTTTTCATTGACCTTAAAAAGTGTTAGTGATTTATTCCATATAGTGATGTCTGGGCAAGTAAACTATACCCCTTACAGGCAGTAGACCCTTCTTGGAGAGGAGAGAGCCCGAGCTGCATCTCAGCAACAAACTGCCAGTTACTGTTCACTGTGGGGGCAGAATGTTGCTGTATTTGCAAAGGGCCTTGCACCTTTTAGAGAGGATAATCCATTATCATCAAAGTAATAGTCTAAAAGTAAAAAAAAAACCCCAAAACCCAACACCCCCACCAAACAAACAAAAACCTCCCCAAAATTCCACATACATTAATTTACTGTCTTTGTGTGTAGCAGCTGTCCAGTGAATGACTAGTCCGTGACCATATTCAATATTCTCTCACTATATTATTGTCTGAAGATCAGCTTGTGACAATTTTTCTTAGTACAGTTTTCTCTCTTTCCTTTTCATGCTCAGCCTACAATTGTGCTGACAATGACACGCTTTCTTCTAGCTACTGCTTCAGCTCTGCTGTTTCTTAAAGGTGATGCTCGTGCCCTTCTCCATGTTTCCTCCCCTGTGAATCTTTCTGAGGCAGTCGTGAGGGAGTAATTTACCCTGCTATGCAGTTGCTGTAGTTGTGATTTCTAACCTAATTGATATCTCAAGAGATTTTAAAAATTTTGCAGGATCTGGATGGTAGGCCCACTGAATGCTGAGTCATTTTCCCCGAACTGCAAGAAAATGTCACTTTTTTATTTGATCTGTGTTCTTTTCCCCCCTCACTAACTTACTTTTTTCTATATATTTTTTTTCTTTTTCTCTTCTTATTTATGGAATTCCTTGTGTGTGCCTGTATTTTATTTTCTTGTTCTGGCTGCCCTTGCTTTCTTAGCCATTTTCTTAGCCACCTTTTTTGTTACAGATTTCTATGGTGACACTGTGCTGCTGGTAAAGTTGCCTTTCCCTGCTTCTGACTTTTGCAGGTTTGCTGTTGTCCACCTGCAGATACCAGGCTCTTTATGCAGAGCTGTGGTTGTAAAAGGACCATTAAAAATGGTAGTGAAGCCTTTATAGAGCAGTGAACAGTCACCTTGCTTAGGGTATATGTCACTAAAAAAGTGCAGATAAGGCAAGTTTGAAATTCCACACATGATTTTTTTTTTAATATACTCTTTTAATAAAAAGCCTCTTGTTTCTATGTTATCTTCCAAATGGGAAGTTCTTTAGAACTGATTTAATGCACTTGAATTATAAAGGGCACTCTACATTCCTGAGGCTCAGCTAAGAAGGAGTCAGTGGGGAACTCTTCAATAGCATAGAAACATCTTGGGTTTGGTTTTGTTTGTTTTAAATATCTGTTAGCTAAGTCAAACACAAAATGTAACACTTGGACACCATATGGATTCATGCTGTTTATGAGAACAATTAGGAGGAATATGAGATTCATAAATCAGGGAGTGGCTCCCATTGATCTCTAAATGTATTCTCTTTCTCAGTGGCAGAGATAGATAGTCATGTTCAGATTTCTTGACATTTCAGGGCAGATTGTATGATAGAAAGCATAAGAGACTTGCTTGTACTTTGATTGCATTTCATGTTATGTGTTTCTCAAAGACCATCCTGCCCTCTTTTCTTCTGCACGGAGATAGCAATGTGGAGTTCCTGTTCATCTAGCATTGTTGACCCATTTTCCCCTCTATTTCTGTCACTGTCAGTTAATAGCGTATTGGCAGGAAAGAAAATAGTTTATGCCCTGTTGTCCAGCTCCTCTCTTCTACTTCCCACAGTTATGAAATATTTCTGAGACCCTCCTTTTCCTCAGCTTCTCCCTCTTCTTTTTCCCTCCTGAGAAAACTGAATACTTTATCATAGTACTAGCCTTTTGCCCATCAATATTTCCTTACATGCTCTCTCAATTCAGATGGTTCTGCCTTTCAGTGAAAGGTTGATTTTCTAATCTGAGTGAAATCTATCTTTTTAAAAACAGACAAAGCTCAAATTGAACTGATCTACTCAAATGAAAGGAAATGGAGAGCACAAAGCTCCTTTAGCTCAAAACCTGTACCTAAGACTAATAGGGATTAGGTCGCATTTGGCAAGAGTGTGCCTCCCTGAGTTGCCTCCATTAACTGGGTCCATGCTCTCAGACTCACTGGAAAAATAAATAGAAAAGTAATTGGTGGAACTTAAAGTTACAACATTGACCAAAGACAGGAGATAATTTTGCGTTTGCTGTTTTGGCTTCATATACAAGTTTTACATTTGAAAGTGGTGTTTTCTTTTAATTTCTGCTGCATCACTTTTTTTTCTGTGTCAGCAGAGATCAATAAATACAAAGTTATGAAAATTTCCTCTTAATTTTAAGAGGCCTGTGATCCACTTTCAAAGCAGAGCATAACTGAAGAAGTATTTCAATTAAATAGCTAGTTGTTATAACTGGTCACCTTTTAGTCTTTGAATTATTGCTTATTTCTAATACTTTGCCCTTTGTTGCCCTTGGGTGTGTGTCACAGAGAATAAATAAGGCGCTGTGCAAATATCTGATGTTTTAGGCTGTTCGACTCTGGTACTATGAGGTCTTTCCTTATGCTGTAATTTACAAGGGGGACTGCAGTGAAAAGTCTTAAGAGGCCTTGCCTTACTTAAGCCAAGTTCAATTGTTAGCAGGATGGAAAGCTGTGTGAAGCTATAGTACGTTCCCACTGAAGTGTTTCTCAGAGCTACTTGGAACTGTGTTGTGGTTGCATACAGCAGTCTGTCCACTGGTATCTGCTGACCCAGCTGGCTGCTGTCTTCCTGTTCCAGTGACAGCTCCTGCTGGTCACATGCATCAGGACCAGCCGCTGCTTTGCCCAGGTCACCTTTGCTTCCCTCACGGGCAATTGCAGCCTGAGTGCTTTTGGACTGATGAGGATCTCAGCAGAGCATTTTGTAGTAGATATGTGTGCATATGTTTAACACAGCAGCATTGTAGAAAGGAATGTGCTATGAACAAGGATGAGGTAGATTATAGTGATGTGGGAATATTTAGTTACTATAACCTGGGAAAACAGAAAAATTAGCTGTTACTTGGTAACGGACCTTGTAAATTTTTCCTATGTGCCCTGTTTTGTGCTTGGCCCAGGTTTTTGCTGGCTCATTTCTGTGCACTGATAAGATTCCTGCTGAGGACTACTGAAATGGCTCACGATGTATGAGTACTCTGTAGCATATTTACCAAACTTGTTTTTCATTACACAAAATATATTTCGTTCAACTTCACTTTACCCATGAGGTCTGAAGCACATGCTTACACATGTGTTTCTTGTATAAATACATACCTGGATAAATTCTCACAGCTTTCGTCATGGCAAGACTGCTGAGGTGTTGGCATCTCCTAACTTCTGCACCCAGTTCCTTGTGCTCAGCCTGGTTGTTGCATGTCCATCTTTGACTTTAATGAAATGGGGAAAACCCCACTGAGGGCTATTACACTGGCACTGTACATTTCCTATTCTGACACATATTTCCTTTTCTAGTGTGCTGAGGTACAGTGCTAGCAGGTGCACTGTCTTCACATAGTTCAAGAGGGAACTAAGACTCAGATTTTGCCAAGGATCTAAAGTTCTACTGGACATGGACCTCATTATCCTCAATGTCAGAGCTACCCCAGTTCAAAGATATCTCTACAGAGCCTCAGAAGCATGAATTAAAGCAGTCTTAGTATCATATGATAATTCAGACTGAAGGGACCTCAGGAGGTCCTGCTCAAAGGAGTGTCAATTGTGACCACTTAAGTCTTGAAAACATTCAGTGGTGGAACCTGTGTAACTTCTTTAGGTAATCTTTTCCACTAGCTGACTGTCCTAATGGTGAAAGAGTTTCTTCTTATATCCAGTCTGAACCCCTCTTTTTCAATTTATACTCATTTTCTCTTGTGTTTCCACTGTGAAAAGCATGGCTCCGAATACTTGATACTCCTTGCAAGATTTTCTGTCTCTCTTTTCCAACTCCTTGCAAGTGCTGGAAGGCTGCTGTTAGGTTGCTTCAAAACCATCTCTTCTCTAGGCTGAACAGGCCCTGCTCCCTTAGCCTGTTCTCACAGAGCAAGTGCTCCAGCCACATGACCATCTTGTTAGCCCTCATCGATCTCACTCTGGTTTATTGATCTTTCTGGTATTGCAAACCCAGTGCTGAATGCAGGGTGGTAGATGTGATCTAATGAATACTAGGCAGAGTGGGATAACTGCTTCCCTCAGTCTGCTAGCTGTGTTCCTGTTAATACAGCCCCAGGCGTGCTTCTGTGTAAAGGGAAGCTGTGTTGCCCACGCAGGGCATGAGGAGAGAGAGCATTAAGGCTATCTAATGTAACAGGGGTGTTTTAAACTGCAGCTTGCATTGTCATGCAAGTAGCAGGAGGCAGATGGTTGAGCCTCTGTAGTAGCTATCAGTATGTCACCGTGGTATGTCTCTCTCAGCCTCCAACTGTTGTCAGGCTGGTGGTGGAGTAACCTACGGTGGGACATATGCGAGGCTATCATTGTATGCAGCACCACACAGGGAAAACTGCACACTGCTGGCCCTCTGTGCAAGAATTATTGTTGGAAATAGAACCCTTTTCTGGCATGTCAGAGTCCTTGTTCATTTGTTGCTTCCTTCCCAATACTTTTCAGCCAAGAAGCAATAGGAAGAATTTTAAGGGTAGAGATTTGAGAAGAGGTCAAAACAAAAGAAAGGAACAAGAAGTGAAATGCACTGAGACAGTGAGTTTTGTTTCCCTGGCCAGCTGCAGTGCTGACCATTGGAAATATTTTGCCTTCATCCCACTACTGGTTTGACTTTATGAGCATTTGCAGCTGTGCTTTCCTCATTTACCTTACTTGGCAATTGTTAGTTTTGGGGAGAAAAAAACTACATCATTTGTATATGAGAATTCTCAGTAGCGGGAAATTAACCATGGAAGTAAATAATGATAGTGACAGGAAACTAACAACCATAACAAATTTTGACTTTAAATATTAAGGGTATGTGTCTTTTTCTTTCCCATTTAAACCACTAGTAGAAAAATAGGGGTTTGAACTATATTTTGTTTTTATCCTGGCATCAGAGAACAAAGGTGACAACATTTCAGAAAGTCCAGGAGTTTTGAATAGGAGGGAATGTATCTACAACTGTCTCTGAAAAGCTTGCCATTATTTTTGTAATCTCTGCCATTTTATGTTTTTAATATGAGTAAATTGTATAGCCTGATGGCTTTTAAGCTTATTGTGTCATTATCATGCACATGAAATCAAACCATGAACATTTGTATAAGCAGATGGAAACTGAGAATGAATCATTCATTCCTTCAAATGGAGTTCTGGATTATTTGGAGTTTTCAGAAAATTGCAATGAGCAAGAAAAGGGGAATTAGACAAAAGGAAATTATTGATTCATTCTTAACTTTAAGGTAGTAAGAAAGAGGAGTTTGTCTACTATTCGCATAAGAGTATGCCAGTCTGTTAGGGCAAAAAAAAAAAGACAGACATTACTGTCCCTGCTTTTTTTTAAAAGTTAGCCCCCCCCCCCAAAAAAAA
>VXBX01001501.1:2714983-2802295 GCA_013400415.1 Scytalopus superciliaris | reverse complement strand
AAAAAAAAAAAAAGGAATATTAAGAAAAAATGGATTAATTTGGAAATCTTAATGTAAATTATTTCAGTGCTAATGATTTCCATTCTGTAAGGAAGATTAATTTTATATAGAGATTTCTAGTCCAAGTTTGTGGCCATGTATGCATGTGTATCTCAACTTTAGTATGGCTGTTGACAATTTGCCATAACATCATCATAGAGAAAGTGATGAAGTGTGGTCTAGATAAGTGGATACTGAGATGGACTGAAAACTGGCTTAACTGCCAGTCTCAGAGAGTTGTGATCAGTAGCACAAAGTCATTCTGGTATCCAGCAACTAGGGCTCTACCCCAAGATACTGTGTTGGCTCCAGTATAAATTAATGCCCTCATTAAGGACCAGGGTGATAGGACAGAGTAACCAAGTTTGCAGATGACTGAAAACTGTGAAGAGTGGACAATATACCAGGGGGCTGTGCTACCACCCAGAGGGACCCTGACAGGCTGGAGAAGTAGGCTGATGGGAACCTCATGGAGATCTGCAAAAGGAAATGTCCACTTCAGCCCCTGGGAAAGAACAATCCATCAGCCATCAGCCTCCTGGGCTGCACTATAAAGGGAGTTGCCAGCAAGTCAAAGGAAGTGATCTTTACCCTCTGCTCAGCCTTGGTGGGACACATCTGGAGTGGAGTACTGGGACATACTGGGGCGAAGCAAAGGGCCACATAGATGAACCCAAGGTTGACTTTTCAGTGTGAGGGTGATTGAACAGTGGCATAAGTTGCCCAGAGTGGGTCCATTCTTGGAGATACTCAAAAGAGGGGTGGGCATGGTCACAAGCAACCTGCTCTAGTTGTCTGTGCTTTAGCAATTTTCAGTGGTCACTTCTAGCCTCAACACTACTGTGGTTCTGTGATTTAGGAACAAAGAGGTAAGAAGGTTTAGAAAAGCCATACAGAGGAACTCACATGGTTAAAATGTTGAAGCAAAAGTTGTTGAAGTTTCTTCCTGGAGTGCAGAGGGGCTGGGAAACTAGTGGTACAGGAACTCCATCTCAGACTCCTTTGTTTCATCTGTACTAGCAAATTAGACATCAGTATGAAACTCAGTTGACTACGTGGTTAAATTGTGAAAAAGTTGACAGGCACAGTAGCTTTGGCCTTGCTCATTACTCTCTCCCAGGCAGTTTTTAGGTATAGCTTTATTCACAGCCAAGCTAACTTCTGCTCTATCCAGGCATGGTAACCATGTTTTGGACAGCAGGAGAGTTGAATAGTATAGATGTAGGGTTAAAAACTAGGTACCCGGTGTCTTTTGCCACAGCTCTAGCTCCTGTGCTTTTAGGTTTGTGAATCAACTGGATTTTCGAGGCAGGACCTCATCAATCTTTTATAACTGATAGGGGAGCAGAAGACTAGACACTTTTCCTAAACCAGAGATTGAGCTCCAAGTATCAACTTAATTTGTCAAAAGTTGAAGAACTTTAAGAGACACGAAAAGACATTAAGAGGCATATTAAAGGATTTGGGGAAAATAAAAAAAATTAAAAAAAGAACTTAAAAGGCATGGAAGTATTTGCATGGGAAAGTTATATATTTTAAATTCTGAACAGCAACAATAGCTATAGCTCTGTTGTTCTATTTTATTTCTGATTGAAGCAGAAATTCTGTTCTTTAAACAGATCTGCTGACAGTATTCTCTATACATACTTGTTCTTTGTAATATGTCCAACTTCCCATCAAAATAGAACATTTAGTCTTTCACTTGTATATTTTTAACTACTTTGACAAAACTGGATTAATTCAGTATATATTCAAACTTTTTTCCCCCCAGGATACTTTTTTATTCCATAGAAGAGGTGTCTTGTGAAAATTCTTTGTTTTTCTCAGGTACTTATTTTGGACTCCACCATAGCCTTTCACCATTTGGATTTCACGAAAACTCTGGTTATTCATCAAGTCTTGATTGTGGGCAACAGTCATTCAGATATTTTACTTTTAACTTGAATAATGTTCTTAGCAAACTTGGGTTATGGTGTGCAGAAGTTTTTTCCTTTGCTTTTGTTGGCTCCTGCAGTGCTCCACAGATGCGTTAGCTTTCTCAAATGAGGTCTTCCTCATCTTTAGTTGAGTAGAAGTGACAATGCCAAACACCTTGGATATCTGTGTTGCTGGGTTTTGATGAAAAGGCAAACAGAGCTCCATCAGTTGGCTCCTGTGTACTGGTGCAGGAGGACAGACAGATGAATGAGCACAGGCTCCCCTGCAGACTTGAGCAATGTGTTTTAAGTTTTAAATCTGTCCTGAGTTTTTGCAGTTTTAAACAAGTGCTTAAGAGGTGCTTTAAGCACTTGCAAATCGTCCAGTTTGTGTACTGAAACAGTTTTTATTTTGTGCATTTGTTCTTGTGTTAAAAGCTATTTGTAGAAGGAATTCTATGCTCTTGTCTGATAGCATACTTCTATCAGAGAGTAAACATCCATATGAAGCCCCAATGAGGAATCTCAATGCAAGTAAGGAAATATAATTACATATCCAAAAGATATTTGCAGCACAGTTCAGTTTTGACAAAAGGCTGATGTCTTCTTAAGCTTTAAAATACTATTTGTGTTTCTGAAATATTCAGAAAATACAGTTTTTGGAATCTAAAATATTTTAGTGTAAAATTGAACAGGCCTTGTGCTTTACCAGTGATTTCATGTGACTTGGCTGGTACTCAAGGGATGTTAGTCACTGAACTGCTTCAGAGGCTTCAGGCTTCTTCCTCACTGAGTTGCAAGAAATTGGTGGAAACATACTTTTCATTTCTATGAACACAACAGTGTTGGCTGGCTCATTGTGTGCATATCAGTAAATCTGTAGGAAACAAAAATAACTTAATTCCCAATGGATTCTATGGAAATTGGGTTAAAGTTGCTTATAAATAATGAAAAATTATTGATTGCTTCTACCTTCATTTTTATAAAATAAGTATTTTATTTTTGCCTTTGTGGAAGGCTTTGTTAGTAATAATCTGTGCATAATTATAACAGAATTTGGCAAGAAAGGCATTAGTACTGTAGTGAAATAGCACTAATTTCACAAAAAGTATTTTTTGTCACAAAGCGATTTACCAGCTGAAATAAACTCCATCATGTTCAAGGAATTTCTGTGGTCTTGCAGCCTTGATTTATTGACTTCTTAAGATGATAGTTTAATGGGTTTACTTTCTGTTAAGCTAGCAAGCAGATGGTGGTACTGATTGTGCACTTACAATAAAAATAATAATTTTCCAACTATAAGACTAGTTTTAGGTGTTTGTGTGCAAGCTTCAGTCATGAATATATTTCCTGCAAGTCATTGTGAATTTCAATATAGCAGCTACAAATAGTTTGCTTTGCAATTCCTATTGTCTCTATCTGTTACTCAAAGACAGATAAGTTTTATTTTGAGTGGATTCAGATGCCCTCTGGCCATGGAAGATCAGCTGATAGGTTTGCAGGAGTTTAGTTATAGGTGTAAAGGGGCTCAGATTGTGGCATCTGACAGCCTACATCATCCAGCAATAAGGAGAAGAGTTAGATGTTTCTTTCTTTTATTTTTTTCTTTTTTTTTCTTCATGGTTATGAATACCTTCCCAAGTCTTCTGTGTTCCTGTGGTATAGATGCTATTTAATGACAGGCCACGTGATCTGAAGCAAGAGCTTTTCCTTTCATCTTACACATATCACATGTCTTTTTACAATTGGTTCTGCGACTTCCTTTCTTCTCCATCTATCCCATAATTCACCTTTTTAATCTGGCAGTGTGATAAGGTATCTTCTCTTACAGGCTGAATTGTTACATATCTCATGGAAATAGCTCTTTCTCTGCATTTTGTTGTACTTGAAATGTTTGGTTTATGCTTTTGGAAGGGCATTTTTGTAAATTGGCTTAGTAATAGATTGCATTCTTCTTATATGTTACCCAACTAATATGATTTTGTTTGTGTCTATTTTATAATCTAAAGGATTAATTTGTTAGGAATGGCAACCATTCATCAGCTGCTGTCTTCTGTCCAACTGGGAAGATGGAAAACTTTTCTTTGCCTTTTGATCTGAAGTTGTTGAGAGGCAGATCAACAGCGAGACCTTCAGGCTAAAGGAGTGAAAAGCTCAGGAGGTGTTACCAAGTTCTGCTTGTTTGCAGAGGAGTTGTGAATACCCTCTTCCTGGAGGTGTTCAAGGCCAGGTTGGATGTGGCCTTGAGCAACCTTATGTAATGGATGCCATCCCTGCCCATGTTAGCAGAGTTGGCCTAGATGATTTTTAAGGCCCCTTCCAACCCAAGCTTTTCTATGATTTTATGATTCTGAGGGATCCCTTTATAATGTGAATAACTTTCCCTCTGAAAATTTGTGGAAATCACCTTGAATGACATCCAGTGCTGTTGCTTCAGTCTCTGAAAGAGTATTTGGGTGGAATTTAGGCTCTGTGTCCAAGAAAGTGTTGAGAAAGCCTGTGAATTACATAAAGCTCATTCATTTGTCTAAGTCTTTAATTGAAAATACTAAGAACTGTGACAGAACCCCCTGTACTTTAACTGGAGGATACATGGAGGTATAGTTTTAAGCAGGGAGAAGAGAGAGAAAGCGAAGAGGAGAGAGGACAGTCTTTGCAGTGATACTGGTGGAGCATTTAATTAGCAATGGCAATTGCACGTGGGTCTAATCAAAGTAATTAGCAGTCCATGAGGAGCAGAGAGCATAATATATGCAGAAATTCTGAAGGTGTTTGCAGGGTATTAGTGAAAATGTTACTTGGCTGTTGCTTTTTCATGATAAATACATAAAGAAGAATCTGTGCTTTGATCGGATTACACAGGCTTTAGAATTTGGTACTTACAGACCAGATCTTCTGTGAAATATGATGTTCTTTGTCACATCATGAGGGGCCTGTGAAGTGTCACATAGAATTGTATTAATTTAATATTACATTGACTTTTGCCAAAGATTTACATGAAAAATTACAGTGCTTGCTTATGCATCATACACTTTCAGCAGAATAGGTCAAAGCAGGATCTATTGAAAGTATTTTTCATTTGTGAGCAAAAACTGACTGCATCAATTAATAATTTTATATAGGTAAAAGTACTGTAATATAAAATCTTATACACAATACTAGCACAAACTGTCTTTTATAAGATACTTGCATGGTATAACTTTTTTTTCCCTACTAATACTGGTTTTACAGAAAAGGATACATTAAAGGAGAGACTGTTTATAAAGCTGTGCAGTTAAGACAACTGCTTAAACTTTACAATATGTGAATAAGCAACTAATAAAATTTCTACTTGGCAAAAAAGTAGCTTTTCTTTTTTTCCTCTAGCACATATGTAAACATAGCTCTGTTTAATGTGCTTTTTTACTCTTTGGAGTTGATGGTGTTGGCACAGTTTTAGAGGACAAATGCCTAACACGCTGTGGTTCCAGTTAAATAAGTAGCAATATTAAGACATCGGAGGTGAATTATTTCCACCTCCCCTTCTGGTCTCCTCCCCCATTTCTTAGCAGTATCCAAATTACTTTAGTTACAATTTCTGAGGTCTGCTTCTATAGTTAGTGGCAGAAACAGTCCCACTGAAGGGAGTAGTATGTGGTTGGCTAAGCTCTCCAGGATGTCACTTGTAGCTCTGGAGGAGGTCAGTCGGTTATGACTCAAACTCAAGTAGACTGATGGCTTGACAGATGCCTTTTGGGTTTCAGGGGTGTTAGATTTCTCACCCTCTCGATAGAAAGAGTAGTTTCTGTGAGGTGAAGAAAACTAGTGTCTTTCTAGTGCTTATTTCTCTTTTGTCTTATGGATGGCTTTTTACTGTCCCCTTGGTCCTATTTGCATGTCTTGAATGGTAACTTTGGAATTCAGAAGCACTGAATGAAAGAAGCAATGAGTTGTCCAATGAAGCTTGGCTTAACAGCCTTGCAAAAGACCTGAAGAAAAGCATAAAGATTAAAAGCTAGTAAACTTACACCGAAGAGTTAAGAAGTAGAAAACATGGAAGCTGGGAACTGGAAGAAAATCTAGTTCATATTCAGTTTCCCAGGTTTTGGCTTATACCTTCAGTTTTAGTAGAGAGTAAGAGGTAGACTCCAGCTTCATGACATCTGTGATCTAGTGCTATATGGCCTAGTGGATTTTAAATGAATGAATGAGATTTTCAGTTTTTAGTAGCAAATATTCTTTTGGTCAATACCTTCTTGGAAGTGGAAGGCTTATACAAGCAGTAAGCAGTAGATAATCACTTGTTGTTGTTTATTTCTGATGTCATTTGCATAGATTTTTAATGGTAAAAATTTGAGAATGAAACTCATAACTCCAGTTGTACTTTTTCATTTGAAAAGCTGGCAGAGAAGAAATCATTATTGGGATAGATACAAGTTTTACTTCTCTTCTGCTTGTGGCTTGTCCTACTATCAGAAAGCCATGCATTTAGATGGTCATTTAGATGCTGTATTTAAATCCCCATACTGAGTGGTTCCAATTGCCTAGGAGCTTTTGAAGCTGCCTGATTTTGTTTCTGTGTGTTTATAGGATGTGGTTACTGGCAAGATTTCCTCAGCTTGACTTGCTATACATGCACAGAAACAGTTTTTTGCTCTCAGTATGGCTGGCTGAGTTATAATGTGGCTTTTATGTAGTGATGACTTTCTATTAGAAGAACTTTACTGTGTATGAAGGATAGGAATAGGCTGGATGTACTATAGGAACATTAGGGAAATAATGTTGCTCAAGCTACATACTTGTAAAGATGCAGTTTAATGTAATGTGGCATTTCTTTTGGTGAGGAAATTACGAAATACATTAACTATATGGTTTTTATATATTATCTACATTTCACTGAATACAAATATATTTTATTACCTGAGAAAACCTTAGAGAAATTATTTCAGTAGAATACCTATGATCAGATATCAGGTGATGGAATTACTATATTGGAAAGAAACAAAACTACAGAAGTTTCACCTGTAAACCCATCAATATCTGGTAGTGTTGGGGAATCCTTGGGGTTACTCATGTGCAGAAGGAGAAAACACTTACATGAGTGATTTTTTTTTTTTTTGGCATAGAAGTTATTTCTTGAAAATATGTCAGAATTGGAGGGGAGGGGTGGGTGTAGGAATAACACACATCACTTTATAAGTAAGAGCAGAATTTAGAAACTACTTTTGTAAGTCAGTGTCATGCAGCTTGAGATACTGATATATTGAAGGTATAATAATTAATAGGAAAATTCAAGAATTTTGTAAGAAGAATTGCCATTGCTATATGCATGAATTATACCCCAGTGAAACCTAGAACTGGAACAAACCTGCACTGTAGAGGCTTGGTAAATATTTGTATGTATGTTTATATGTAGCAGGACGTAACTACATTGGGGCAGGCAGATCAAGCATTTGGACCTGTGCAAAACATATTGCTTTTATGGTCTGTGTGCTCTTGCTGACATCCTTAAAAGAGGACAGCAAGATGTTAAAGGAGTAAACACAGACCACAGGGACTATGGGTCATACTGTGTGTTTTTTCACTCTGCTAGATCAGCTGCTGTAAATCGGCAGGTGAAGTTAGGGAGAAACTCAGCTTCAGTCTGTGGTTTTTTCTGCTCATATTCTTGTACTTTTGTCTCCTGGACATTTTGAAAGAAATTATAATAATCGCAGTATCTGGAACAAAATAATTTGGAAATATTAAGTCAACAGCCTTGTGTCGTGCCACTGGTGACTACTTAAAAATATTTAAAAGCAAAGTTTTCTTAAACATCTGTGGGGTTTTCTGTGTCTAGGTGATATATAAACCTGGGTGAGCTCTGGGTGAACTCACTGGGTGATGTCCTGGGAGCAGTCTAGCAGTGACAATGGTAAGGAGTATGTGCATCTTCAGCAGATTTTGTTGTTGCAGTGAGATTTTTGTTTATTGTTTTGTTTTGCAACCTTTCAAGTTGTCTCCATCTTTCAAGTTTCCTTGAAGTTTCTGTGTATCTTTTGTGTATCCTTCTTCAGCAGTGGCTCTCACTTTTTGATCTGTTGTCAATACCAGTTAGTGTGCTGCCAATGGATTCCTCTGGGCTATTCTGTAGCTCTTGGTCTGCTCCTGATTAGTTTTCTTTCCCAAAGCACTGGAATACCATAGCTGAGGAAGAGGTAAATTATTGAAAGGATGAATGCCTGGCTCCACTGAAAATTCTAGCAGTTCTACTTTTGACACCCATGGTGCTTGGATTTTACTCCTTTTGATCTCTGCTAAATCTGAATGCTACTTTGCTGAGATCTGTGTTGTAAACATTTTTATATGAAAAATTTCTTAAATATGAATTGTGCCCCCTTCTGCTGTATTTTATTCAAACCCTTAAAATGAAGATGTTTTGACCTGAATTTCTCAAGAAGCAAGACTTGCCTGTCTCCTTAACAATGTATGTACAATAATATGAAATTGCTAAAGAGAGTTGAAAGAAAAATGTAAGAAATGGGGTAAACATTAGTATCACCTAAGAGCTGGAGGATTGTTTCATTCTGAAACAGTTGTTGGGAGGAAGCAGGAAGAGAGCAATCTGTGTTGGTCAGAGCTGCCTGTGTGACAGTGCCAGTGTTGGCCTGGTGGCATTTGTCCTTCTGTCTTCACCAACCCTGCTCAGAGAGGTTTTCAGGGGAGCTGGTTGAAATCAAAACATCAGTATGGGAGCACTGCAAATTCAGACAACCCATTAACTGAAAAGGTATTTGAAGTAGGTTTCTTGGTCATTTTGGTATTCTAAGTACAAACTAATTTAGTGTTACATCTATGCTTTTTCCCTAAAACTTGAACAATACTGACCACTTGAGTAATGTTAATACTTTTGAATACAGGCTGTGAAAAAGCTGGAAATTTACAAGATTTTTAGTACTTTTTAATAATAAAATGGCTTTTAAAATTATAAAATAAGCTGCTGTAGGTTCCAGATCTTCTATCTAGCATTTTCCATGGCTGCCCCTTCTGTCGATGGCTATAAGAATACTGTGTCGTCCACTGCTCTGTGATTTCAGGTGTTCCTTCATGTATGACGTACATTTGCAGAGCTAACTATTCCACTAGTTTGATACTGTAGAATTTATGAATGGAATTTCAAATGGTGAGAGTCATGAAATCTGATATTAGAGTTGGCTACCTGATTTTTACACTATTTTATTTAAATCATAAGCTGTAAACTTTAATTTAAATTGTAAATGTTTTCTGCCTTGCTGCTTTTCAGTAAACGGCTCATTTTTTTCAGCCTCAAGCAGAGAACAGTAAGGCACTAACCTGTGTCTTGGGGCTAGATACAGTCAGAATATTTAATGTGGTCCCTAACCTTACTTTTAAAGGTAGTCCCAGATATGGGTCTCTGTAGTTGTGTATCAAGTGCAAGTCTGGTAGCACTGTGATGTGCAACATGTGTCTGGTATTATGTGATATGTGGCCTTTCACTCGCTCCAGGAGCAAGGATGTTATGGCTTACCCCTACAAGCAAGTGCAATATCCTTACTTGTAACACTTTTTTTTCATGGATCCTGCTGCTTGCTAAATCTCCAAATCAATACAATCTCATCTCTCCAAGGGATTTTTCTCATAAATAGGAATTTGTATTTAGCTCGCATGCAGGAGGAACTTTGTCTTTTACTTCAAATAGTAAGTACAGATACACAAATTAAATATCTGAAAAAGTAAGTCTCTTAAAAAATAGAAGACAGAGATGGAAAAATAGCTTGTGAAGTAGACTAATTGCAGCCAGAGTACCTGTTTTTTGTACAGTGGGGTAGGTTGCAGCAGCCAAAGTGAATGCTGTTGTTGCCATAAGCCTTAATATNGCGCGCGTCATGGATTGCTATAGCTAAACTCATAGTAAAGGATCTTTTCTCTGCCTTGCCCTGTCGTGGAAGTTTTCTTCCTAGGTATTTCAGGCAACACTGTCTTCAGAGTAATTTCTGGAGAATTGTGATATATTTCTTGTCCACTTCATTGCCCAAGTGCTGCCATACCAAAGCTGTATTATCCACTAGTTACATTATTCCTCCTACAAAAGCCTTTATAATTGCATGCAAATAAGCGATCTTGCTTAGAAAGCTCAAAACAAAAGAGAAACCCAGAGAAATCCCTCCTGGAGCTTCAGAGCAGTAAGTGCAACTGAGCACGAATTTCAAATCAAATAGTCAGCTGTGGGCAAGATTTCCCTCCTGCTGCTTCTTTCTCTGCTGTTGTGCATCTTACATGTCTTTCTGTGAATGGCACAGTTTCAAGGTAAGGAGATGAAAGCAGTCCTGTGCCTCTTCAGACTGCCAATTTAAACACTCCCTCGCTGAGCACAACTTAATACTTTGTCACCTTTATCCTGGATAAATTATTTTGTCTCGTATCTTTTACAATCTTTTATACAAGACTTAATTGGAGATCTCCTGTGTTTCTTCTCTGTGTTTTTGTGCTGTTTGACATGGTCTCAGATAACATTTAGCAGATTGGGCCCTTGCAGGTCTGAGATGGATCTTCCCTACCTGTCCATCAGTTGTGAGCTTGGGTTACATCCAGATTGCTATATCATTATTCACTAATTAATTTCAATTTGCAATTTTTGCATACACTGTACTGAAGTGCTATTTTTAAAGGAATAAATAGCTTTTATAGTTTTTTTTTTTAAATGCTTGTAAGATTGGTTTAATTTTATTATGTTGTTTTTAAGGTTTATTTTGTTCCACTCTATATTTCTGCAACTGAAAACAAGTGATTTTTTTTTTTTCTTTTCAACCTCCTTGTCTTTTAGAGTTTTCTTAAATTAGAACAGTTATTACAGACAATATTTAGGGGAGAACAGATACAGCCTAATGTGACAGCCAGTGATGGTGATTGGTATTACGAAAAGATGTGATGGAGCTGACCCTCTGCTTGGGAGAGTAATTTTGATGGGTGTATTTCATGCCTGTTCTCTGATTAGAAGGTATCACAAATTTAATGTTGGAGGCAAATACTGAATCGGTATTCTAGGGGAGAGATAACCCAATAAAAATTTAGTAACTCTGGCAAAGTTTATAATTCTGTAACTATGAACAGTAACAGTTAATGTTAAAACCAGAAAATACATACACACACACAAATCCCTTAGTCATCTTGTTGGTTAAGTCACTATGAGGTATAAGCAAGTTAATTTCAGTAGATGCTTGAATTTATGTCAGTCTTTGAATCTGACCTTTTTCAAAAGAGAGAAAGCTGAATCTTCATCCCATTCTCTTAGAATGTGGTTGGTGTTAGGTTNTTTGCTTTTGTTTTGTTTTGTTTCTGCCTTTTTGTTGGTTTGAGACCATGGAAAAGCTGATGAAAACTTTACAGCTAAACAAGTATTTGGGAAAATTCCTATGTTTAGTCATTGGAAAAGCTAGGAAACTTTCAGGTACTTTCCTGAATTCTTAGAGGTTTTACTAATACTGTTCGCAAATATCAAAAGTGAAGGAGTTTCCTCATAAGGAGCTGGAGATTGAGTTGTGATTTGATTTATTAATCAAGCTGTGCAGCTGAAGCAGGCAATATAGTAACCCGCAGCAGAGACACCATACTGTGTATCCTGATTTGTTCTGGAACTTCTTGTATAGATCTTTATACGGGATTAATCCTAATAGCATTAGTGTGGTAAGACATATTGCTAAGTAGACTTAGACAACTAACAAAGACTTAAAACAAACAAAAAATCCTTTGGACATTGCTATTAAATAGCTGACATGAGATCAACCTCTTTAACCAATTCCTGGCTCTTTCTCAGACATCATCTTGGACAAAAGAGAAACTGAGCAACGGATTACCAGGGACCACTGTCAGCCCCTTGAATTAAAGGCTGTTGCCATCCAGTTACTCATCCTTATTCAGAAATGTGTTATGACCCTAAACTCATAGTTAAAAAAGCAGATTTATGAATTTTAACACTTGTGTTTCAGCCTTCTATTTCAGTCAAAAGTACCCAATGGTACACTGTGTCTTAGATAGTTTTTACATAATTTAGTATCTTAAATAGTGATAATTATCCTGGAGACATGCTATCAGTAAGCTTGAAACAAATGTTGAAAGCTGAAGATAGGATTTAAATTTAACACTAGTCTTTTTAATGCATTTGAGGCAAGAATTTCCATAAATTAGAAGGGATGTATCTAAACCCATGTCTTTCTGGTTTGATATACTGTGTGAGTGGTTTCATAAATCAACTGCAGTTAAAATGACAACCCATAGTAGAATGCACTGCTAATTTAATTTTGCTAAATAATTCTTATTTTAATCACTGTAATACATTTTGGTAAATGTTTTATATGATCAGTTTAAAGCCTGATTTAAATTTGAGCAGTTTTGTTCACTTGTCATGTGTATTGTTTACTTCCATGGTCAAGTGTAAATACTTTTCATTGATAAAATCAGTTTACATTGTATTTTCAAGCATATTAAAGAATTGCATGTTCAAGACTAAGCATACCTTCTTACTTGAAGTATGGAGCTATTATTTCTAAAGTAAATAATGAACTTAGATACTTTGGTTTTTGAAGTGGTTTGCTTGGAGTCTTGAAGTGCCTTTGGGCTTCTGAATACTAGTTATGGAAGAAAGCATTTCATTTTGCAAATGATCAGCAGTAGGAGCCGGTGTATGATAGGGACGAGGTGTATGTTCCTGTGCTTCAGAATAGAGAGGTTTAATTTGTGAGTCTGTGTTTGTAGTTCTTTGCTGCTGTTGCTAACAGGGTCCCTGGGGGCCATGACTGAGATGCTTGCCTCAGCATTGTCCACTGATTTCACAAGGGGACCAGGCCAAAAAACCCATCTGAGCTGGCTCACACTCTGTTTTCTTCATGTTTAAAAGGATGAAAACAGGTGATTGCTGTGATTGTAGTACCAGGGTCATCAGTTGTAACTGTGGTTTAAGCAGTGCTGTGAATGTTTATGGGAGTGAGTGAGCACTCAACATATGCATAATGTAACTTTTTAACTGCACGTGTGGCAGATGATAGTTTTTTAGGGACAGGACTTCTATCATATACAGGAGTTATCCATGGATATCTCATGGCTACTGGAAGGCTGCAATGCTTTAAGGTGTGAATTACGCACCATTGCTACAACCTTCTTTGAGTATCAGCAAGGCCTGGCTGTGAGGTGGCTTGTTGCCTTCCCCATCTGTCCATTGCTGCTTTCCAAAAAGGGCTTATGACTCGCCTTGTGGCCTGTCTGGCATTTGTTTTTCGCTTCTATACAGAAGAAGGAAGAGTGAGATAGAAGAAGTGAAATAAAGAAAAAAAAGAGAAGCCCTTCTGGAGGTATCTTTCTTGTCCCAAGGTACTGCACAATGCTGACACCATCTGCTTCCTGCATGAGCCGGTTCCCACTGGTGTTCTCTACTCAAAGCCTAGTTCTACCTCCCTGTGTGTTGCTGGAGCTGTGGCTAAGCCATTCTGCTTGCTGGCATTGGCTGATTTTAAGGGGGGCGGTGGTGGGGGAGCCCCTGGTTTTAAAAAAGGAAGGGAACAGACAGCAGTGTATGCAGAACTTGGTGCTCCCCGGCCAGAGCTCCAGCTTGGGTGGGACCTGGGTAGATAGGGCTATGACTCCAAAAGAATAGGCTGGAGGGTGTCCTGCCTAGAAATTTTGTTTTGTAGTTTTCAGTGAGGAGAGCTCTCTGAGATGAATGGCTGACATAATGGGTGGGAAGCGATCTCACCATGAACTCCCAAGTGGTGGTATTTGTCCATCTGCTAGTATCCAGCCTGAGATGATTCTTATATATTTGTGAGGAAAAGCTTTCTTCCATCAAAGTATTATTTCTATGCAGCTGTTTGTGTTTGGGAGCCTGAAATACCTAGGTTATTCTGTATTTCTCCTTCATTTTCCCTGTGCAATGATACCATAAATGAGGGGATGTTCCACAGCCTCTTGGTGCATGAGTCTACTCTGTTGTGCTATGGTCTAGAAGTCTGGCAGTGTAAGATGTCATCTGATGTAGGGGGATCAGGCCTGGAGCAAAGTCGACTGTATGAAGTCCAGGCAGCATTTCTCATCAAGTGTTGCTTTTGCAATTCTGAGAAGGAAAAGTTCAACTTTTTTGCTAAAATCCTCCGTATTTTCTCATGGTTGCTTTATTTTTTCAGATAGTAATAAATGATTTTTTATTGGAACCATACACTTTGTGGAATAGAACTCCTAAATAGAAAACTTTCTAGCAAAATACAGTTTTGAATGAGAATATGTATCATCTTTACATGGAACAGAAATTTTATGTTGAAGCGATAGCAACTGAACTAGTTGCTGAAAGAATGTTTTAGAGATAGCCCAGAGTTTGAATGTGGAAATGTTTAATGCTTTGTATCCCCAGTCTTCATATGCTTACTGCTTATTCCTTCTGTAGAAATTATGCTGCAGATATTATTGTGTCTGAAATGCTATGCCTGATGTCTTGTACTCTGAAATGTTGGAGGCACAAATGGGGTAGCTGGCAGACAGGGGGAACTGAGTGGTAACTGAACTCATGAGTGCCTCATGTGGTTGCAAGGTGAACATTTTGGTTTCACACTGAAGATGATGGAAAGTAATTAGTAAGAATCAGTTTCCTTATAGTGTTTCTGGCTCATACAAATATATCATTTTTGGGATGTGCTGTTTCATTTTGTTATTTCCTTCTTTTTGTGGTCTTTCCTATAATTAAACTTTTTGTTTGACAGTAAAGTTGCAGGATAAGTTCATGAAAATTATTAAGTAGTGGTTCTGTAAATGAGTAGGGTTTGATTGCTACAGTTCACAAAATCACAGAATGATTAAGATTGAAAGAGGTCCCTGAAGATCATCTAGTGCAACCTCCCTGCCTGAGCAGGGTCCCCTAGAGCATGTTGCCATAAAATGCCAAAGCAAATTGTAGGAATGTATTGCAAAGGTGTAAAATTTCAAATGAAAAGAGAGATGCCTGAAAGATTGAAGTTCTGAGACACCACAGCCTTTGGTACTGGATATTACAGTGCTGTATTGACCTATTTACCATTAAAGCATTTGACTTTTCTCTGCTGGGAAAGTACCTGCCTCGATCCTTCTGGTTTCTGCACTAATGGTTTAAAGACACTGTGGTACTCCAGCTGTACTCTCTTATGTAGCTTTGCTTTCTGTAAAACAATTCCATTTTAAGAGCTTTTAGTTTAGTCTTTGTTCAGCACATGACTATACCAAGACAATGCAGTTAAACATAGTTTTGTTCACTATTGAAAACAAATTTTGGCCATTTGGTCTTTGAAGTCAGTGGGCAGGATGAATGGGTGGGATTTAGATTCATTACAGGAACTTGTTCAAGTTGTCTCTGCAAAACATGTCTGACACAATATTTTTAGAGTAAGTACTTTTAATTCATAGCAAACTGTGAAAGAATTCTGTACGCTGTAGGAAAGAGAGCTGGGATGCATTTGACTTTCTAGCATGTGCAAATATTTACCATTTGGCTTTGTGCTTCTTCTTCTTTTAGACATTACCCAAAGCAGTCCTTCACTACAGTGGCTGATACACCAGAAAATCTTCGCCTGAAGCAACAAAGTGAATTGCAAAGTCAGGTAAATCAAATGTCTTTTGTCTTGTTAATATCAGACTGTCAGTCCACTTCTCTATAGTTTTGCAAAGTAGTATTTCTTTGTACATACATAGCAGCACTCCAATGTCATTTTAGAAAATATTTGTACATTGGTATAACACTGCAAAACTGAAGATTTTATTTTTGATCTCACTTATGGTAGTTACCATATTACATCACTGAAATCCTTCATTTTTGGCTGTATACAAAGTATCTAAATAGTTTTTAATATTTGAAGTGTTACAGATCAACCCAAAAAGGGTTCATTTGCCTTATTAGACAAACTGTTGTTGTTAGCTTGCATTAAACTTAATCATAAAATAGCTGTCTGACTAACAATGAATTTATTATTAGCAAATATTTAGAAGCCTTTAATATTTGTCAACATTGAACTGACTGAATGATCAGTCTGTGGATCTGTTATGCTCTCTGTGAATATTCTGTGATTCTGTGATATATGAGGCAGTCTGTAATCCAGTTGTGTTACATTATCAGTCAAAACTTATGTAGGTTAATAAATATATTTCAACTGAAATGTAAAGAGGAAGAGGGGAAAAAAGAGAAGGAAATGGCAATGAAGACTGAAGTGACCCAACTGTGACGTTTGCTAACTACGATAATGTGGAGTTCTGATTGATATTAATTCATCAATATCTGAAAATTCCTCTTCTCCCCCACTCTCCAATATCACTTTTATATAGTTTGATGTTATGCAGTGCTGGAAATTTGCCTATGTAAGACAATTGATAATATTTGATTGGATTTTATTTTATGAAATTTCTGATTTTTTTATCTATTGTGTTTTAGTTGCAATCTCTCACTATAAATTGATAGCTATCATTGTCAATGTCATAAAAACCTGTAGAGGAAAACAGGCAGTAGATAACAAGATCTTTCCTGGTTGGAAATCTCTCTGTAGGTTAATGGGTAAAACTGACTGAGTGCTAAAGAGAAATGGTAGCACAGATATTTAGCGTAGTATACATTTAAAAAAATTCTTTACCTTTTGCCACTACAGGTATTGTGTATAAAACCTAGAGAAATTCTTTCATGCTGAAATCCTGCCATCTAGAAAGAGGACAGTTCATGGGCTGTATATCTTTTGTCTTCAGTGGATTTTAGACTGAAGTTTGCTTCATTTTCTTGCTGTTCAGTAATTCTGTGTACCAGAGTTACCATTCTGCCAAGTTAAGAGGAATTTATGAACAATACTTTTTTACAGGCCTATTTAAAAGAATATAAATTTTGAGCCCCCCATGTTTTAGAAGTTTGACAGAAAATGTTGGGATGTAGGAGAATAATAAAATTTTACTCTTCTTTCCAGAGGATATAGGAGAAATGGCTTTCCCTAAACTATCTGAAACATGCTTCCATGGCACTTCTGAAGCATAGGGAAACTTGTTCTTGTATTGTTCTGTATTTGAAAACTGACAACTTAGTATTCTAGGACTGGATAAATAGTATCAACAAGATACTTGAAATTTGCTTATGAATAAACTTGCTGCAACTGTTCACAACGCACTGGCATAAAATGTTAGATAAGGATCTGCACAAAATTTGGAAATGGAGAGAAACCCTTAATTTGTACAATGTGTCTTTTCCAAAATTATTAGCCAGCAAAAGATTTGAAGATCCAAATATAATTCTAAATTATAAGGGTACAAAATTGCCTACTTGGAAAAAAGGCCATAATGTGTTTTGATCATAATTTGCTGCCTTGTTGTTGATTCACATCTAGACTGTGTTAAGTAGCCTAGCCTGTAAATTGTTTTAATGCTCAAATAAAAATTCCAGAGACTTTTCCTAATCCAATTTAAGTCTTGTCATAAAATAGAACCATAAATTCTGAACAGTTTCTGAATACTTTGAAGAGTATAAGGACAGAGAAATTGCCATCCTGAATCAGTCCTATTGGCCATCTAGTCCGTTGTCCTATCTTTTCAGGGAATGTTGAGAGAATCCTGACTAAAACAAATACATGGGATGTAATTTGGCATTGTTCAGGTCTCATTGTATTTCAGTGCTGTGCAGTAGAAAAAAAGTGAGTGCATGATTCAAGAAAAGCCTTTCACATGAAACCAAACTTGGTTGGATAGAGCCACATTATTGCTACCTTCTAGTATTCATAAGAGCTGCTTGAGCCTCCTGCCAATGCAGTTGACAATTTGAGATTGAGCAAATTCTGTGTTAGGTAACGTAAAAAATTATGTTAACTTCTCAGTGAGGATAAATACTTTTCTACAGTAATAGCTGCTTCTTAGTTTCTAAGTAAACATCTTTAATGCTTTTACTTCTGAAGAGGCACAACCCTGTGTTTAACTGCAGGACTCCAAGTGTTTTTTCAAAATTTGTAGCTTTAGAACTGTTGTTTGTTTTGCACAGGAAAGGAATAGAAATTGGCAAGGAAAATGCCATTAAATATTGTATAAGCTAAAAGACACGTTTTTGTAAATTCGTTGTTTTTGTTTTCATTTAAACAGCAATTGACAGCATTTTAAGTTGCAGTGCTGAGTCTTCTGTCAAGAATCCATTAAGGTCAGCACCAGGTGCCAGGGTGTCATATTGACATAACATGACAAGAGCAAAACAAACAAAACCAAACTACTGTTTTGTGGATGAATCAATAGAAGTGGATAGCTTTATAGAACACTTGAAAAATTATGACATTAAGAAGTCAAAGGACAATACTTAAAAGCTTTTCAGAGAATGACCTTCTTCTATATTATAGAATTTCATAGCCTTTCCCCACTTTAGCCTTTTGCTTCTATGTTCCTTCATTCAGCTCTGTAGTTGGAAGGAGCTACAAATGCATTTTAGGAGAGGATGTAAGTTTGTTTTCTAGTACGGAGAACTCCCCATACCAGTGTGCCTCCTGACAGAAGAGAAATGTGTTTTAAGGACTTTCATCATCTAAATAAAGAGACAGAGGGCCAGTGTCTCAAACAACATTTTTCTTTATGCCTCTCTGATGAAAAATCCATGCCTTTGTGTGGGATTAATTAGAGCATTCTATTGCTCCACAGCATACATTGGATACTTTCTGCATGCACTTGCCTCTCTTAGATGAACTCAAATATAGAAGTTAACAATGTGCTCATCTTAGCTATGTTTATTTGGGAATTTCCTTCATGTACCTTAGCTACTGATCTGTCTAACTTTATAACAGTCTAAATTGCTCCGTGGCCTTTAGTCTGTGGCAATGCTCTGTACATCAAAAGGAGCAACTCCAGCTGAACTTACAGAGAGAAACAGAGACATTCTGCAGCAGTTCTTGGCTGGAAGAATATTGAAGTGTCAGATCAAAGGGAGGGCTGATGTTTAAGGTGTGTTCTCGTACTCCAGCATTTTCTGTGGAAGTGTACTTTCTGTTAAGTCTTGGGAACTTGATACAAAATCGTGGGTATTGTCCTGCTGCCCTCTTGTCCTAGTCTCTGGTGACACACTCTGAGGCTCTTGTCCTTGGAAACTGTAAGTGCTTCTTTTCATTGTACTTTCCTTACAGGAACTTGGATAACTGAAAGTGTATGGGATGTTTTTCTCTAGGAAGAGACATCATTGCAGTTTTTCTTGTTAAATAGAAATCATAAAATGTTAATTTTCAAGAAGTACCATAACTTCTTAGGAGACATACCCAACTGAATCAGGATATTACCCTAATAATCTTATATTTTAAGAGTCCTTACTTTCTCAGGAAATGCTTGCGTTTGTATCTTTATCTGCTAGCTCTCACCAGGATAATCATGGTATTATTGAGCATTTAGAAGAGAGTAAACCTCAGAAAAGGGGAAAAAAATTGCTTATGGTCAGATGTTTGCATCTAGGATGGCAGTACTCCTCTTTGTTCAGGTCGAAGAGGAGGCTGACTCTGCTTAGCAGTTCCCCATGAAAGTGCAAGAGATGATGGGTGCAAACTGAAATACCAAATATTGATGTTTATACATAAACATTTCCAGTGTGAGGGTGACTGAACACTGGCAGAGATTGTCCGGAGAGATTGTGGAGTGACCATCCTTGGAGATTTTCAGAGAAGGACTAGACACAGTCTTGAACACTCTGCTGTGCTTTGAGTAGGCTGATGCACTAGATGATCGCCAGAGTTCCCTTGCAACTTCATCTGTTTTCAGATTCAGTGATTCATCTCTGTCCTTTCCTTCCTCAGGTTCCTCTTGACTATTTCTCTCATCTTCTTGCCACCTTCTCTTTGCTTCTCTTTTCCAAAAGTATGTATTAGCAAAGTTCCAGTCAGATTCTTATTAGCTCTTTTTCTTGATTTGGTAAAAAAACTTTTTCAGTTTATATGCACTTCTTTTAAGAACTCTTTGGAATGAACTGCCACAGTGAATGCTACAGGGGAACAAAATACTGGATGGATTACTAAAGCAGACATTTGATGGATTTCCTGGGGTACCCTGAGTGAGCTCATTGGAGAAGTCATGGAGAAAAAAGTCCTTGGAGCTAGAGATAGAGATAAAAATAACCTCTTTTGGCTGAGAAAAGAAGGAAGAATGATGAGATAGCAAGAAGATAGACCTTGTTATAACTTTATGGGTGATTTTGTAAGACCCTGAAACACAATTTGAAGATGGGACTTTTCCAGGTAGTCATCAGATGCTGATTATTTATATACTGCTCTCTTCAGTTTTCCAAGGATCAGAACTCAATCTGCTATATGTGTACGAAGAGGGGTGAGAGAACAAGAAGAATGCAGGCTTCTCAGGCATCTTCTTGCTACTACTTTTGAGTCACAAGTCCTGGAGTAGTTGATTATATTTGTGCATTAAAATAAACCCAGACTGCCTGCAAAAAGCTCTGCCCTGCTCCCCTGCAAACTCCCTCACAGAAGCATTTTGTAAATCATGCTCACCTATTAAATGTGATTTTTTTTTTGACTCCTTGTTTGTTCCTTCTTCCCCTCTGAGACTATTTAAATGACTTCTTTTATCTGAATGAGTCAAAGGCATAGAAATCATTCTTGATGTGAATAGTACAAAGCTTGGGAGGAGTGCAGAAGGAATTTCAGTCTTCTGGGAAAATGGTTGTCACCTCTTCTGATTTTTATCTCACTGAGTGTGTGAGGGATCCCGTCTACATCCTGTCCACACTAGTCTGGTTCCTGTTACTGCAGTGCCATATATCTGCACTGTTTCTGATTGGGCTTTCCCCCCCTCCCTCTCTGTGTTTACTTAGGCTGTAAGATTCAGGATGTGACAGTAGTGGCTCCTCTCCTTTCCTATCTGCTATTCTGTGCTGTCATAGATGCTGAACCAGCAAGTGGAGACAAACATGTTGTAACTTTGTGGTCAGGAGACACCAGAACATGAAACAAAGATGCCAAACAGTGTGTTGTACGCTAATAATTGGTAAACAGATTGTGCAGCAGAGAGGGAGTTTTCTCTGTGGAATACATTTTCGTGTTAGACACTTTTGTAGCACCCTGAAATTCTTTGATTTCACAGGTGAAATCACAAAGATGCGATTATGGGCTACTTTTTGAAATAGAAGAGCAGTTTGCTTTAGCTTTAAGTTTCTAAGACTGAGTCTTAAATTTGATTCCTAGTACTGGCTGCATATCCTATATATTTTTTTTAAATCTAGTGTCATTGACCTGTTTAATTATACAGAATTTTAAATGTGCTGGTCAGTGTAGGAAATATTACTTTTACAAAGGGGTTGGGATAGTAGGTTTTATTTTGGTTTTACTTGTTGAAAAAAAGAACTGTTTTTCTTATGACATTGACTGTTTTCTTTTTGGGTCACATGGCACTTTGCTAATCGCTAAGTTAAATGGTATAGATAAAAGCAGTGCATTCTTTTTCTTTTTCCTGAACCCATGTTATTATGTCTATCTGCATTTATATCTAAGGACAAAATTACAGGTTTCAGTGCCTAAGCAAAACAATGGTCTCAGACTATTCTTTTTGTAATGTTTCTTCAATTCCATGAAAAAAAAAATCTGCAAAGATGATGATGGAAAGAGCACATTGCAAAGTAAAGATGAATATCTGCCCAACATTCAGAAGAAACGTGAGACATATTTACACATGAACATCTATGGAAAATAATAACCTATCTAACTTTTCAGCTTTTCACTCTTATTTTGATGATACAAAAATAGAAGTGGCATCATTTTTTTTTTCCCCTTGGGATTAGTGCTTGTCCTGTTGTTAATATCCATAGTGGTGTGAAAACCTGATGTAATTTGATAGGGAGAAACCAGAACAGAACTACATTTAAGGGTGCACAGTAATATGTGCAGAGGCTCAAAGCAAGCAGCTCAAACTGTTGCCAAGCTGAAAAATTAAGAAGTCTATAGAATGCATAGTCACAGGAGAAAAATCACCCCTTCCAGTGCCAAGATGCAGAATTAAGATGCAAAATATATTAATATAATAATATTAATTTTTCTAGTATATATTGATGAGGAAAAAAACCCATATTTTCTTCCACATGCCTATTTCAGATACACATAATGTTTAACTGTAAAAAGTGAAGGGATAATACATTTATGTGAAATATAGGTAATTTTTGTAGTAGGATGAGGGCAGCATGGTCATGATTATTAAATAGAGTATTTACAGAGCAAAACTATTTTTATAGACTTTCTTATGACATTGAATCAATGTACAGCAAGTAAGACATTCTTAACAGAAAATCTTAAGATCAATAAAATTAAAAAGGATTCAGACTATCTTTACTTGTACAATCAGAAGTAAAAGAAAGGGGACAAAAGAGAGCCACAGAATTCATAGCTGTTTTTTGTACGTTGAGTTGTGGAATTCTGAACTGCATAATCACTAGTGTTGAAATATCTATAACTTTCTGGAGGAACAATTAATAAAAATAATAACTTAAAAATTGAGATATTTTCAGAATTTCTATGATGTAAAAATATTCACTAAATATTATAATCTTTAAAAAAGTGTCTTTTCTGGGTGAAGAAGGAATGCAGAACCATGTATGCTCTTTTTCATGTCAAGTTTCTCTCCAGATTATGTGAAGCTTATTTCTTATTTTTATTTTTGGAACTAGATTTTTTTATATGGTTGGTCTCTGCAACTGTGTTGCAGGTCATTGGATGCTGTGATTCTTGTTAGTTTTGGCTTTTTGCATTACTGCACAACATTTAAACCCACGTGAAAGAAAAATGCATTCAGTTTCAGAGAATTTAAAATAAAGACTGAGAACAGAACAATGGCCATAATAAGTGAGGCATCCAGGGACTGCAGTCAGATGCTGAGGACATACCTGTACTCTCTGAGTACAAGAGAGCCAAGAAGTTGTTCCTGATCCCAAAGACAAATAGTGGGTAGTGGCTTATGTCCACACAGTGTATGGCTTCTCCCCCTAAAAGGGATATATTTTTTTTCTCAAGTTCATAGTGTTTAAGATGGTGTGAGGGCTGCATACCAACCCATCAGAATGGCATTTGTGAAGCATGAAACTGAGTGTCGTGAAACGTGATGGCACATGGGGAGCTTGTGGGGTCAGAATGCTCTTGGTTTTGTGCAGTGACTGGTTGGGTTAAAAGGAGCAAAACTGGTGCAGGCATGTCCTTGCTGTACTCTCAGGAGTGTTCCCTCCACTGGGATACACACTGAGCTGTGCTGGGTCTGGCTTTGGAGTTGGCTGTACAGTCCACACCTAGCAGATTGTATCGAGGTTGTCAGTACTGAGTTCATTGCCTTGCCCTCTCCTGTTTAGGAGACTATTTGTACCAAGAAAATCTGTCAAAGCCAGAAAATGAGATCATATCACTCTTTCTTTCCTTTCTGGGCTTCAGATCTGCATCTTTCAGACTGCCACATTCAATCAAAAGGGGTCCATGTAGTGCCGCTTCCTATTGCTGACACTGCCATTTTTTCGCAAGCCACTTTGTAATTATTATGATCAGGAAGAGGAAACTTGACTCGATAGGTGACTGGTCTGATTCGGTGTGGAGTATTGGCAATGTCATCATTAAAATGAAGGACAGATAAGGAGCATGCCTTTACTTATTCACCCTGGGATATTAAAAAAAAAAATGGAATTTTTCAGGAATATGCTTTTAGTCAACACACTGAGTTAGGAGAATTTGTTTTATTTTCTTGATGTTGCTAGGGTCTTCCTCCAGGAAGTTCTTAGTCTTTGCCTTAAACTTCCATTTGTGTAATGGTAGGGATAAATAATCTATTTCTTCCCCAAGCCAATTGTAGTGGCTGGCATGTTTGATAATTTGAAAGTGGCATGGGTATTTTTGTTAATGTCCTTTCACCCAAAGTAACAGGTCAACGTTTTTTTCCAAAAGGTGAGGTTATAACAATGAATTTTGTACATCAAAGTATTGGATTAATCCATTTGGCATTTCACATTGGGACAATTAATGGTTGTCATTTAGTTCCTCACATTAAGCTCGTATCTTTTCAGAAGTACCAACCTGTTTCTTACAAAGGAATGAAGCTAGTCATCCATCTTGTTATAATGAAACGAAGTTTTGTTCACCTGTGGCAATTGCTTAACAAACTTCGGGGGTTCTGAACAGAGAATTTCTAGAGGCAATGTTAATTTTTCCTCTTGATTTTTGTCTTGTCCTTATTCTTATGGCCTTATGATAAATGATGAAAGAATACGATAAATGACTGTATTTCTCCTATTTGTATTGGTTCTCTGAAAATGTTTTGAATTTGCTTCTCATCCCTTTTTTCAGTTTTATTCTACAAGATTGAGCCACTTTCACTCTTTAGACATAGGGTTTTTTTTTTTTTCCTACTGATGCTACAAACTCAGTATGTCATGAAGAATTTCTTCACTGAAAGGATAGTTAAGCATTGAAACAGGCTGCCTAGGGAAATGGTGGAGTTGCTGTCCCTGGAAGTGGTCAAGAAACAACTGGGTGTGGCACTTAGTGCTGTGATTTGGTTTACATGGTGGTATTTGGTCAAAAGTTGGACTCACTGATCTTGGAGGTCTTTTCTGATCTTGATGATTCTGTATTCTATGTAAGTTTTTGTTGTTCAAGGGATTCTTGAGAGGGATGATTGCTCACAGTGTTGTATTGATTGGCAGATATCAATAGTGCCCTTTCAAAGGAGAAAGCGTATTTAAAGTTTCAATAAATATTTAAGTTTACCAATAGATTGAGAAATCAAGTCCTTCTCTAACATACTTTGGAAATTGTCTTAAATCCATAGTTCAATATTTTTTTCTGATAAACTTGTTATGTATCTGTATTGTGATAGGAGTGTAGAATTAGAGAAGAGAATTTTTATGAGCATGATTATATTTATTTTTGACACAGTTACTTTTTTCATAGAATGCAGGCAGTCTTTAGACCTATACTGAGAAAAAAGGAAAATACTGATTTACCTACAGGCTTCTCCTATGTGATTAACTGTGATGTAAGTCTGCTTTCGAAGGGCTTTTATAAGTGTGCATTTTGCTTAGCAGTTACTTGTATCTGCTAAAGGATTTTAAATTGTTAGAGATGTCTATATAACAGTTGAAAGTGGCTGGATTTCTATACCTCTTCGGCTTTTTTCCCCTGAGTGTAACAAAAAAGTCTATCCATATGCATATTTGTACTTTGTGTAAAACAGCTGTTCCCATTGTGTGCATTGGCAACTGAGTAGTAACCTTTAAATCCATTATTAATTCTGTTTTCGGTCAGCATTTGTTCTGAAGGTGGTCTTAACAAAATGACCAGCAAAGCTGCTTAATAGGAGAAATCCAAGCCTGGTGAGTGTCTCATTCTCTTAATTGAAAGTTTTACAAAGTAGAAGCTTTAAGCAAATGAAATGACAAAAAAATCTTTAGCCTTAGCAGAGAAATTAAAAACTGAATAAACAAAATCTGTCATTCCCTGTGTCCCAATGAAATGTAGTATGCTGGCTTCTGGGTTTTGAATAGCTGCAGAAGGACTTTTTCAGCTTCAGCAAGCGATACTTTTTGCGCTTTGAGGATGTTTCTCTCTGCCTATCTCTCTGAGTTTGCTTTTCAGTTCTTGATAATTTCTGACCTCTGTTTTCTGAACTGTCTGCTCTTGATGCAAAGAGCATTTGTAATATGCTGAGTGTTACTGTGAGGAGAAAGGGAAAACTGGGCTTGGCTTGCCTGGTGGTGGAAAGCCAAAACAACTCATGAATCCAAAATTGCACGGTATTAGGCCTTTCAGAGTATTTGGGTGAAGAAGAAAGGCAGGAGGGATCCTGGGCAGTACTACCCCTTGACCCCAATAAAATGCCATGAGCGTTCGTCAGCATTTTAGTTGGTCATTTTCCTGATGCTTAGGTTACTTATTGATGGGGCTGTTTTAGATCCAAGAAATATATTGTCCTCCTGATTTATTCTCATATGGTGCAGGGACCATTCAGAGTTCAATGATTTCTTGTAACTGCTGCCTCGCAGGATGGATTGAGGTCTATTCAGGGTGATAGTTTGTCAGGTAGTGCTATGCTGGCAGGAGATTATGTTGATAGGCTTTCAAGTGAACGGGCCAGGAAAAAGAGAAAAAGGAAAAAGAGTAGGATTAGTATGATGTTTAACCTTGCCCAAAATAAAGCAAGTGGAAGAAAATACTAAATGCTTTAATTGCACCAGATGTTAGAGCTTTGAAGGTATTTGGTAGAAACATTTTTTTGGGAGTGGCAAAGATTTGGTATTAGAATCTGCCTGGACCACAGGTTTTTTTTTTTTTTTTCTCCTGGTAGTTTATAGTAGACTGTAAATTTTGAAGGACAAAATACATAAGTTGTTTTAATATAAAAAGGGCAAAACAGAAGACTTGCTACTTGCTGCTAGCAATGACCAGATTTTAAATATTTTGTATTTATATAACCTTACAGTTCAGTTCAGTTTTATTTTAAATGTAAACATTTCTATATAAATATACCTACATTTAATATGTTATTTTTTAATATCTTGTAAATTTAAAATAGCTGGATTTCACTTGAATGAAAATAATTTTACTGAGTAAAATGAAGCTTAAATTTCTTGTTTTAATTTTTTTTCCCCAGGAAGTCTAGATAAACTGCTTTAAAGCTTTAGCAGATGCAAATGTGAATGAAGCTACCACTGACATATTGAGCTGTGCTCATTTTTGCAACATAAGATAAATTTGTAATAGTGTAATATAATGATCAGTAAAGGAATTGTTGATGTAAACATAAATGTCAAAACACGGTCCGAAGAATGGTCCAAGTTGCTCATTCCTGTTAAGAAGGGAGTAAGAGAGATAAGTGTGTTGTGGATGGGATGCTCCAGTGCACGGGTGATAAGGCTGGAATGCAAGAACCCATCACAGAGCCAGGCTGGGCACGCAGTGCAGCACCATTTGAGATAAATGAGAAGTGGGATACATTGCTTGTTTTGATCAAAAGAACAGGCTTTGATCTGTGCGTAAAAGAAGAATAAAAAAAATCAAATAATGGTGTTTGACTTCAGTTGTGGCATTTTGGAACATCATTGGCCTGTATATCCTTACGTTGTTAGAACTATGCCTTGTGAAAGTGCTGGCCTTTGCCACTAGCCTGAGCTCCTGGTCACTGCTTATGGACTAAAATGAACACTGGAGTCTTTTGATACTGCTGCTGCTGCTGTCTCCACCAGCTTCTGCAACAGAGGCTATTCTTTCCTTTCCACCCTTTTAAATCTAACTCCTTCAGTTTAGTTCCATCCTTTCCCAATCTTTCATGCTATTTTACATCCTCAAGCTCAGCTCTTGCTTTTGGTCTTCACTTTGTGTTAGTTCTGCTTTGTGATCTAACCTGACAAATTCTTGTGATAAGATGTGCATTGAGCTTGCAGGAATTGGAATATTTGAAATGAGTGATACCAATGAAAAATGGAGCTGCTGCCCTGGAAAACTGTCAGCAGCACATACAGCACCAGAGATGGCAGAGCTCAGTGGGTCAGCAGTGACTGAATGGGGATGTGGAGGGCAGGACTCCAGAGAGCTGTCACCCCTCTGCTTTGAATGAGTTATGGTTACAAATATGTGTTTTGGTGGTAGATTGTTAGTAGGTGAAAACTTTTAAAATACCCTCTGTTTTTGTAGATGCCAAAGGCATAGGGTTGTATTCTTCTGTCACCTGGACTATAATATGATCTGCATGGTTCAGAATAGCTAAAATAGGTTGTATGAATAGTGGTCCTAAAAATGCCTGTTTCTGCCCTTTAACACTGTATGAAGTGTCATGGCTATCTCAGATAAAGGCTTTTAAAATAGGGTAGAATCTGATGCCTTGTTACATAGCAGGCAATGTTTGAGTACTGACTGACATTATAACCAGACCATATTTGGTTTTTCAGGGGACTGGAGTCAAATGTGAGAGAAAAAGACTGAAATGTGATAGGGCACATCAGAAGTCTAGTGAAAAGCACATCTGCTGTCCTCAACCTGCAAGGTGTGGAAAATTATGTTGATCACCTTATTTTATAGCACCATCTTATTCTGAGAAATAGGGTGATAGGGCTCTTGAAAGAAAATTGTGCTTTACTAGTTAAGAGTTTATGTACTTTGGGGACTTCATCACTGGTAAATAAGCTTATTAAATGAAAGTTATTTTTATCAACTTTTAATAGTTACAATATAAAATAAATGCAATCAATTAGCTCATTCTTAGCAAATTTTTTATTTGACTGTGTAGATCACATAAACTTGAAAGATGTTAGTCCACTGACTTATTTTTAGTATCTATAAATGTTGCATTTGATGCAGTTAAAACAGATAAGTTTTTTGTCTAGAATGAAGTGTTTCAGTAATAGTGAGATTTGTTTCCAACATATGCTGAAGGAACTTGGAATTTTACTGAAATCAAAGGAAAATATCCTTTTGCTGAAACAAGTATAAAGTCACAGCAGGAACTTGCTCGGTGTGGTGTAGTCATCTGTAGCTGCTTGGGAACTAGATGCACGGTAGCTGCTGCTCTAGCATGGGTCCTCACCTAAGTGAATTTATGCAGCCAAGCACTTTGTATTACGAAGACAGTTAAACAGCAGCACTTCGCTATCTTGGATCTCTCTCCATGAGCGTGTACGAAGCAACACAGACATCGTATCTGTCAATAAACTGACTGCAAAAGCCTTCACTTGGAATCATAGTTAAGTGGCTGAAATCAAAATATCAGCTAAGAACTTCCTCTTACTGAATATCTGGTTTACTAGAGATTTCTTTTTTCAGTTGTATGCTGATGTTATTACAAGTCTGTCAGAGCAGTACCACAGAAGCCAAGTAAATTGTCTTTGTTTTGCCGTATATTAAGTGGTAAATACTTGTAAAGAAAAAATAAATAAATGCAGTTTTATTCTGGAGTTTCCAAGCTAGCAAATATAATCCCAGGTTTAAACTAGACATTGCAAATAATGTTGCTTTACAAATACATAGACAATTTCCTTTTTGTAATAGTTGAGATGACAGCAGTAAAATCTGCAAACTGTTTCTATCCTGAATGGATGGCTGAGGTTCATTGTGCTCACCAGGCTGATTCATGTTCACTATGTAAATGGTGGAGTAGTTGTTACTACCTTGGTAATGAGCTACAACAGCAATGGTAAGACGTTGTCTGTCTAAGCCAACAGACAGATATTTCACCTAGGAAAGGAAAGGCTGGGAAAATGTATTTCCTGCTTGATATTTTATTTGAAAGAGTGGATCAGAAACAAACCCATGACTTACAGTTGCTTTATAGCCTATCTACTTTTACTTTTCATGTTTTTCTTCTTTGAGGCACGTGTTCTTGCAGCAGAAATGAAAAAATATTAGCTACTGTCCTGACCCTGATTTGGAAATAAATTACTGAAGCATATTATGTCTTAAGGGTGTTTGCTTTGTGTATATTTCAATTACAGTCGGAATGTATGGTATTGAAAGACAGAGGTTATTGCCCTAGTTCTTTCTTACCTCGCTTTCAATTAAATCTGATTTCTGTTACCATAGCATTGCCTGCTCGTATGCCTCTTAGTCCAGTGCTGGTCATTTGTGCATATTTTCTATTTGACTGTGTGGCTGTTCTTACTTTTCCTGAACTAACAGCCCTTGTCAAGTCTTTTTGGTCTGGGAGGGGGTGGTCAGGCAGCTGTTTTTCACAACTGATGCAATTGCTAATGCTTTCTATGCATGAAGGCAGACTTCTACTCAGTACCCCTGGGGACTGTAAACATCATTTTTATCATGTTGGAACTACAGGCTCTGTCAGCCCAGTGAAGTTGTTCTCAATTAGTATGAGGCAGTCCAATTCAGAAGGGAATAGCTGCTCCTGTTTGAGCCCATTTTTCTTTGAGTGTTGCCTGCACTGATTTCCAGCTGTTACTGTGCGGCTTTGGGGAGCTAATGGGGTTCATTGGGAACATCTATCTCAAAAGGAAATGCCCGAGTCAGTGTCTACTTGAATGATTGGAGATTTTCACACACAAAAAACCCGGTTAATACCCACTTAGCTAATTATCTCTCAATGTACATGATCATCCTTTTCAGTCCAGTAATTAGAGAAAATTAAGTGGAACCTTGCTAATTTGCACTAATGCTGGGAACAATCTATTGCCAATTACTGAATTTTGTGAATTAGTGCAAATAAAAACAAGCACTTTTTACAAACTATAAGAGTAACGTGCTGAACCTTATGCAATAGTGCCACGTTAATATTACACTGCCAAGAACTCCCCAGTACATGCAGGAGAAGTTAATATGATGTAAATTGAGGACAGAATCTTTCTTATGCTGAAGTTCACCCTTTGTTAACTATGTACTACACTGAGGCCTAAAGTCATATAATGTGTCTTGAATGCCATTTCCCTGCTTTCTAATAACATTCAAGGAGACTTTTAGAGTTCTCCTTACACTCTAACATAAGTTTCTCCTCATTTGAAGGAGCTGCAATTGTGCCAATGGCTACTGGAGCCAGCACAACATTTTGCTTTGATCCTTTTGAGCCGTTGCAAGGGCCCAAAAAGCTGGGAAAAAACGTTGTCCTTCTGAAGATACAGTACAAGTGAAAGATCCCTAACTGCTGTTTTCAAAATGTCCCTGTTTCTCCCCCCTCCATGACAGTAGTTTTGCTGGTATTTCCCTTGTGTGGCTGCATTGCAATCCCAGTCCTAATCTTTCTTTCAGAAGGCTCTCCCTCCAATCCTGTTTATAATGCCCAAGTTCACACAATGTTTCCTATATGTAAAGTTTTCTCTCAGATTTGATTCGGTTGCTGCTAGAAAGCAGGCTACCTTCTTGGCCACATCCCTTATACTAGCTCTACCCATCACTTTTGGCATAATTACTGTCCAGATCCCAATAAGATCCAAAATCCCTGGTAAGCATATGCTAAATAACTCCTGGCTGTTGCCAAGAAGTGAGCTGTCACTTACAAACCTGACCATTGAAAAGCAAAGGGCTTTTTTGAGATTTCTGTACCATCTCAGCCTCCTTCATCTGAACTGCAGATAATGTCAATCCTCTCATGTTTAGTTGTAATTTATCCTCATGTTTATGCACCTGATCTGAGACTTGGTGAGAAACAATTGAGACCACCTTGCAACTAAGTTTATTAGACTTCTGTTCCCTAGTTTCAGCCACCTCTTTTCATTGTTTTATATTACTTTTGAAGATAACAACAGCAAATCAGAAGCAGGATCACTTCTTCCTATCTGTGTTCTTACCTGTCTTTGGGAAGCTTCCACCTCTGAAATTTATTATATTTAACTCCAAAGCCAAAATGATTCCTTTGCAAATCCAGCTTTGCAGTGGGCTGTGCATCTTTGCAGGGCCTATCTCTATCTGATCCAAGGTGGTACCTAAATTTCTCTTACCGGAATCTCTTCAGTCACACTAACACAAACTGGTGAAAGCATGTAACTCTCCAGAGCTCCAGCTTACCAATAGAAATGTGAAACTTTATTTGGCATATAGAGTAGCCAAATATGCCGTTTCTGACCTAATGGCAAGATTATGGGCAGTCTATTAAGATGACCTGCTTTTTAGCCTAGGCTACCTTTTACTTTTCTGTTCTGAGACCTGATTATAGGGAACTGCCCATAAGCTGTAGGAGCCAAATACCTTAAGCTATCCATTTAATATGATTTAAATTTAGAAAAATAAAAAGTGGCAAACTAATAAAGATTGTGTTTCTTTCCTTGTATTCTACCAGCTGTTTTTTTTGGTGGTGAAAGAACTTCTACAGGAATGAAAATTATGTTTGGCAACCTTAAAGTTATGAGAAATGAAATGTAAGATAAGGTTTTCTTTTATCCCACCTCCTTTGCATTCTGACTTATAAACTAAAGAGTCAGTTCCCCCGAGTGCCTAAGCCCAATGTATTTTCACTACAAATGGAACACCTGAATATTTAAATTGGTCCTAGGGATTCAAATGATTAAGTTGCTTTTTGAGACTTAGTCTTGTAAGTCTTGTAATAGCTTTTTGAAAAGCATGTTCTGCCCTAAGGATGTAATTAAAAAAAAAAAAAAAATCCAAACCAGTTCCATTAAGAAGTCTTTCAATGGTCTCATTCCACAGTTTTGATACAAGCTGACCCTTGAATTTGGTTAATTAGTGTGATGGGTTGTTTTTTGTAGGCCTTCCTTGGTAACCAGGGTCAAGATCTAGGAAGTATTCCATCCCATCTCTTTACGTAATCAGGTGTATATAAACCGAAAGAGGAGGTGTNTGGCTGTTGGCAGAGAGCCAACCCGAACTTTCACAATTAAAAATAAAAAAACAGTACTACGATATCTAGTACATAGAAGTCAGTGTCATTTTCCTAGAAAATCAGATGTGTTGTTTGGGGTAGGAGAAGAGGCAGTGGGAATAGTTGCTTCAGGAGAAATTCTGCCCTGAGTATAAGAAAAAACATCTTTACCATGCAAACAATTAACCATTGAAATAAGTTCCCCAGATAATTGATGAAATCTCTCTTGCTGGAAAAATTCAAGATTTGGCTTGACAGGGCCCCGATAACCTGGTCTAAAGCAATGCTTTCAATAGAAGGTTGGACCAGAAGATCACCCTGCTTTGCAGTGATTTTTCATGAAAACAAGAACTCTTGGTTTGGTGATTTTTTTAAAACATAGTTTTCTGAACACAGCTGAAATGTAACAATTATGTAAGATATAATTATTTAGATTCCAGGGGATTTTAAAACAACTGAAATTTCTACAACTGAAAATGAAATATAATTCAGTAAACAGTGATATAAATCAAAATCTTTTAAGGTCTGTTCCTCATTGCTCTGGTAACTGGGGTGCTTATTTTCTTCTCCTGTATTAGTTCCGTGATCTGTAAAATGAGGACAATTGTCCTGTTTTTAATACAATAGAAGAATAATACCCAGTAAGCACTATCTAACAATGAAAATGCTGTTTGTGATGTTGTTTAGTTGTTTCAGCCAAGCATTTCTTGTATTTAGCAGATATTCCTCAGGGACAAGGCCATTTTGGTTTGAAATATATTGGTGTTTAAACAACAGTGAAATTTCTAGATTTTTTTTTTCTGCCTTGTGAAATAGACTAATTTTAAAGCTCAGATTGGGTACAAGCTCTTCTAGGACTTATGCTGGAGGTGTATATTTTCCTGTTAGTGTTTATGTAAAATTTTTGGAGCTGTTTATTATCAGCTTGAAGGGAGATCGCTCAAATGATGTTTTAAAAAGATTGATTTTTGGATTTTTGAAGGAGTCAATAAAATCAGGCAATCAAATTATATATATTCCTGATATTGATAGATATCTATTGATTTTTGGATTGCAGTTCGGGATAGCACTGTTCAAAGGGCACAGATTGTGAATGCAACAAAACCCATCATACAAATACTGTCAGGAGTGGGGGGAGGACTTTGCTGGAGTTCACGGAGAGTGTCATGTGGAAAAATTCCCTGGTGTTGATTTTTTCCTTCAAAATATGATGAGCATTTATTGTAGCACATATGTAAAAGCGTGGTTTTACATGGGTTAGTAGGAGAAACTAAAAGCAAAAGCTGTGGCAAAGTGATTCCCTGACAATAATGTTTGCATAAACAATACATGCCGTAAACATTTGTCTTACTTTAAAATATAAACCGAAGCAGGAAAATAGATCAGGTTCTGTCCATCAAAAGAAGAGTGGATTAAAGCATTTGAATTATGCAGATGCAACACAATAATTGTACAGGAACCTTTAAAAACTGTAAGGATCAAGATGCAGTGTTTCAGAAAGGAAGAAAAGAAAAAAATAATCACCCAGATTAAAGCAACTTTTTTTTTTAAAAAAATGGATTAAGTCACAAAACAGAAATAAAGAATGAGGAAGAGGGTTAACTGTTGCCTTCTTCCCTCCTGGGAAATATATCAGACCATATGTTTGAAAATAAGAAAACTTTTTTTCAATTCTATGGCAGCCGATGTCAGCAAACTCTTACGATAGTGCAGTACTGACCTCCTGTGTTTCAGTATATAACAAAATAAGTGTGTGAGAAAATGTCTTGCAGTTATGAAATAACATATTGATGTCTTTTTGCTAACATGTAGGGAGAAAAGAGAAACCAGTAACACTGTCATCTTGTTCAGCATTATAAATGCACTTATTTGGGATTTTAGATTTAGCTTTCTCGTCTCAGGCAGTATATGGACGGTATTTTTTTTTTCCAGGAAACTACATATTAGTACTTGGATTTTCATAAAAATGGGAGAATCTATGGGTTTTGGATATTGCTTTCGTCTTTGAAACATTTGCTATCATGTTATTGCCCCTATTATTATCCCATTTTCTTTATTCATCAGTCTTGGGGTGAGTTGACTCACTGAATAAAAGCCCAAGTTGTGAATTAGATGAGGGAAAAGGTACTAATAAATGTGAATGATGCTGTGAAGGTTCTGAACATAGTGTATCTGTTATTTATTTCCTATTAAATTTTTTTGTCTTTCTCTTTGTTTATTTGTAGTTGTTAGTTTTCTTTTGTTTCTACAGTCTTCTTTTAATGATCTACCCTTAATTTTATATGTTGCCCCCTTATCACACTTTTTAGTCTTTTAACTTTTTCTCTGATCTCTTCTAAAAAGAATTTTGCATGCACTCAAATGACATAGTTATCTATCAAACTCATAGCTATTTCATCCCTAAAATTTTGTTCAAAGGTTCATGTTTGCTTTTGTAAAACAAATAAGGAAAGCTTTATGTTGGACTCTTTTTTTCTCTGGAAACCCTTGGTTGTGGAAAGTAATTGATTGTTATGTCAAGATGTAGTGGAATCCAGCTTGGGAGGATTGATTATGAGTGTAAAGAAAAAGGCTCCATCTCTGCTGATGGGTTATGGGGGAAGGGAGATGAAAAAGAGAAGAAAAAGCAGGAGAGCGCGGGAGAAAGAAGATGTTAAAAAGAAAAAAACTTTAAACTTTTAGACATCTTGAAAATCAACCTTGAAGGATTGTGGCAAACAGACCCTTTTGAGATGTTCTGTATTCTTGCTAATTACTGTGTTATAATTGTATGCTAATGTGATAGGGGCTGAAGAAAGAGCTTCAATGGAGCTAAATCCACCTTACGTTATTCACCCAATTTCTCAAGTGTCAGTGGCTTAATGTGTATTAAAAATGGTCATAGTGTTTCTGCCTTGTTAGGGAGGATTTTGACCCCATTGCAGTGTTAGGTTTTGGGTCATGAATATAATTTATAATTGTAATTAGTTAATGCTATGAGCTGTGCTCTCTGCCACTTGATAAGGGAAGACCAAACATTGCATGTGCAATGTACAAACCTGTACACTTAGGACTTAGAAATAGATACGTTAATGACAAGAATTTTATCATACTTAAGTGTGGCTTTTACACTGTGTCTGTATTGTTTTCAGCAAATTAAAAATTATAAATAGGTGGTATTTCAGAACATGATGCAAAAAGGTATCCAGTAGCAAACTCTGCTCCTGCCTTCTGCATTTTCCATGTTGAGTGTTAGCTAACAATGTGGCTCAGCAGGGTTCTGAGAAGCCTTTCTCAGCCTCGTCTAGAGTTCCTGTGCATCCTAGTATGGATGGAGGTAGCACATCTGGCAATATTTGCTTTGAAGCAGGAAGCGTGAGTTTGGGATTGTAGCACCATCTCTGTTGCGCTGGCTGGCAGAGCAGCTTAAGCACATGAAAAGCATACACTACATCCATTCAAAATGTGGTTGAGCATCTGTAGCCGTGTACACTCCCTTGAATTCCTGGCAGAAATTCCAGCTGAATCAGCTAGAATTGCACCTGGCACTTACATCGCACTATGGTAAAAGGAACAGTTTGACCTAAACACCACATTTATGTGGATTTAGTTATGGAATTCTCAATGAAATCAGTGCTAACTTTAAGGGCCTTATATCCCTTTGGAGTAGATAATCTATACTGTGCCTGGGTAATTTTTGCTTTTTTCTTGAGGGGAAATAAGAGCGTCCTGTTTTGCTTACTGAGTCTTTCTTGGCTGAGAGATAGGTATGTAATTACTGGAGTCATGAAATTTCTTTAGAGTGAGCTGAAGGAATTGTAAAAAGGTTCATGGGAAAGATGGTGTTTCTCTGGGCTATGCTGAACCTTTTTTAATGTTTAAAGAAGCAAGATGTGGTGTGGAGTTCACAGAGGATTTCAGGCTGTAGTTAAAAGTAAGTTGGAATTTGTTTGACCTTTTTCCCTGTACATTCTTTTCAGAGCATTAGGTGGCTAAGGTCAAACTGAAATGTGTCACTGGTCAGTGTCTGAATTTAATTAGTAGGCAAGGACTTGGAGAACTCTACAGTACAAGATGCTTGATCACTATCTTCCCGTTCCAAGTAAAACCAGAACGTGATCTCTCTGTGTTTTTCTTCTACCAGCTGGTACAGTTTTCTTCAATTTGTTTGTTTATAAATTTAAGGTTTAAATGTGGGAAATGTTACAGAAAACTGTTGTGCTACCAGGCTGGTTACTCAGCCTGGTTTATGACATCTGTGATGGTTTATGTGGACAGTTGCTACTATATATTACACTTAATGACAGAAATTATGAACAGTTTATCATATTTGCTGAATTGACTTCCTAACTTCCTAGTCAAAATTACCAGCTTTATGTTTTTTATATTTATAGCTAAAATAAGAAAAAATAAATGCATTACATTTTACTCTTAAAGAGAGACTGTTGTAGATGATTGTGATGAACTTGTGATATAAATAGCCACTGATACTTAAAAAAAGCAGTATTTCCAGCTAGTTGAATATGGCTTTCCTAAACCAAAACACAGTAGTAACACTTTGCATCTTGGTACCAAATACGTTTACAATAACTCAAACATTTTTGATTCTGGAATTCAGTCTGTCTGATTTCTTTACATACTACTCTCAGCATTTAAAATAATGGCAGGCTTGAATAGCTCAGAGAGAATGACATGCCCTCCCCTTGAAAACACTTTGCAAAGAATTTTTTTACACATAGTCTTTTAATAGTTATCACAGCAAAGGGAACAGAGGCAAGATATGTGCAGGATAGGGAGTTTTTGTAAAATAATCCACCTTTGATATGTATCAATTACTTCCATGTTATGAAAATGACTTTCTATAAATCCTTGCCAAAATACAATTTAGATAAGTCTACAAGTCCTAGGTAACAGTTATGGCAACACAGATCTGTGTCTAATTTTTTCCCCTTAAAACTGGAGCATCTTTCATATTGACTGTTAAAGAGTAATAGAAATGGAGATGAAATTTAATAGAAGTGTAAAATTATACTAGCATCATTTTCTCAGGTAATTTTTGGTTCTTTTTCTGGGCTGTCTGCATCACATCTTTTCTGTGCTGTAATTTTAAATTTTTTACTCACTTAGCAAAGTCATGAGTGGCTGAGAAGAGACACGTCTTCTGTTAACCAGTGTTTCCACAGCATAGTCACAATTTGAATAGAGCAGTTAAGGTATTGAGGCTCCGGTGCTCTAATTAACACTTAGTGTGTTTGGTGAAAGATGCCAGTGTAGAGTCCGTAATACCAGGTTTGAACTGGATTCCCCGTGGATGCTGTGGGGATGCAGCCCAGTGGCAATGCTGCCATTTTCAAGGTTCTTGATGTTTATCAGAGGTTCTTTCTCACTCTGTGCCGGGTGTGTCCTTTGATCTCTGTTCAGCAGGACTCCTCTTATTTGCATGAACTAATAACAGCCTCAGTTGGCATTTACCAGTAATTAATGATTTTAAAGGATAAAGTATTTATCAGAAATTTAACTGGCAGGTGGAAATGGGCAAAGCAAGTTTGCCCAGTACAGTGCTGATGAAAAGGAGAAGTTAATCAAAAGAAATAAAAAATCAAGCTACTGGTCAAGAGTTATATCGTGGCAAAGTCATATTTAATCTTAATTAATAATAATTTAGTGCACGATATGATTGTGATGACAGATTTCTGCACAAATACCATGATAAATGGATGCTCTTCTTTGATGGCAATGATTACATTAAACGTGTTGGCATTTATGGGACATTATTGCATTTTTTAAAGAATATTCAATCTTCTCACCATGTTTTCATCTATTGTTTTCTCTGACAGCTGGAATAAGACCATGAAGTCAAGTGGCAGAGGACAGAAGGGTCTCTGGTAGCTGAACTGCCTCTCTTCAATTTTCAAGCTAGATAGTTTTGCTATAGTTGTTACTTTTCTGTTACCACTCAATCCTTTATTTTAGTTCTAGAATCAAAAAGCAAGCACTTTGTGCCAAAGTCTCAAACTCTTCCTGCAAAAGTAATAGATTAGTAAAGGGCAAAAGCAGTGCCAGGTAACTGCCTACTGCACATGAGAAAACAAGAGGTTTTTCATGGAGGCAAATGAACCTGCAGATAGTCTTTGCTTTACCCCCATCTGAAAAATTAGCCTTGCATATGCTTCATATTTTAAATAACTGATCTTCATTTGAAATGATAACCACCATCTTGAAGCAATGACACTTCAGAGAAGTCTTAAATTCTTTGTTCAAGTTACCACTATCTTTGAAAAAGAATTCCACATGAAATTCAAATATGGTTTCTTTTTAATTTAATTTTAAATGACATATCAATAAATGTGGGTCTCTGGATGGGTCCTTTGTAGTCACCTGTGGCTCTGGCGCCGCTGGTGTTTCCCTCCTTCCTCTAGTTTTTCTCTTCTGTGTTGAGTTGCTTTCTTTGTAGTCTGAACGTTTCTGGCTGTTGCTGCTGCTTTTTCACTATATGGTGTGTGGGGAAGCTGGAGGGGAAGACAGTGAGAAACCATTAGCAAAAGTATCATAATTCATGTGCAATATTACAAACATTAAAGTAACTGCTATTTAGTTATAATTTGGGACGGCCATCCCTTTATTTATTTTTTTAAAATAATTTGCCATACGTTTCACACTCCTGTCCATTTGCTGACTTTCCTTTGCTTGATGATAGCTTTTATTTGTCTAATTGTGTATATTTTAATAGTTAACATTTCCTATTTCTGTCTCATTTGATGCTGGTGCTACTAACAAAGAGAAAACTGAGACCAGATGGTTGCCAAACAGTGAAGCCACCTGGTATTCTAGCAATGCCAAATATATTTTCCCCTCCATTTTTCTTTTGAAAATTACTGAGACAGGTCCAGGATTTTTTGAGGGTCCTGAGAATGCTTGCATGCAGCCAAAATATCCCAGATATTCTTAAACTTATCCTTGCAATTCTCTTCCCTGCTGTTCTCCTCTTTCTCTGGTAACTCTATCTCATGCTCTCTTCCCATTGCACCACTTGAGTCTCCCACTTGAGTTCCACACTGCTGCCCCCAGGCATGTGGTTTGCAGACCTTTCTCCACTGATGGGCCTCTGAGGCTGAAAGTGAAGGCCTGAGCCTGACTTCTGCTCGTTCCACCACCTCTGCAGCCATCAGTGCTGCTGGGATGGAATCAGGAGCTCCCACTGCAAGCAGAATCCAGCAGGCTGAACCTGCCAGTAGTGCTCCAGGAACTTCTCCCCAGCCCTTGGGCTATTATGAGTGTGTAGCAAAGAAGTGAAAAACCACCCTGAAGAGGAGGACACTTTGGATGTAGCAGCCTGTGGTTTGCCATCTGATGGTTTCTTGATTTGAGCACCAAATATGAACTAACGCTGTTGTCAGGGGTGTGACAGTGCGAGCTGGGACTGACATGATCATAGGCTGAGGATACAATAGTGCACACACAGTGCATGGTTTGCTGAGAGTAGCAGAAGTTAGAATAAGCTAACCAAAAATATTTTTTCTCCAGTACAGAATACATCCACGCTCTGCTCCCCGTGCCAGTGCCGTATGCTGATGTGAGCTGTGCCATGTGTGCGGTGACAGACGAGCTGTTTGAATCTGTGCTTCTCACACATCTCAAAAGTCTGGTATAGGCAGTGCCTGTGTCAGTATTGATACATTTTCGAGACAAGCAGCATTAACACACCATACTGACACAGGTCTGGGTCAGAGAATGGAGTCTAACTCCTCACTTAGCTGCTGCCCATCCTCTGCATCTTTTTTCTTCCTCTGCTTTTGTAGATGATTTTCTGGACCCTGCTGGTTTGTAGACCCCAAATACCTTGAATTATCCTGACATGAACTCCCGAGGTTCTGTGGCTCAATGAGTATAGGTGTTCATCTGAACACCCTGGTTGAATTCTGGCAGAGAGAACAGCTGTTGCTATGTCAGCTCTTAACCAATACTCCGATTACTGCAGTATCTAATAGCTTTTGTCCTGGAGTGCTTTGCTAGGAGCTGTGCAAATTCAACACAAAAAAGCTGTATCTGCCTGAAAAGAATTTATACTCCATCTGTAAGAATCAGGATTAGGATGTAAACAGATGAGGAAATTAAAGTAATAGTAAGTTTGGTATTCAGAAGTGTAACATAGCTGTCTTTAATGCTGTGTGTACAATGTACCTGTATCTACTAATTTCTTATGATTCCTTTCCTCTTGCTGTGATCTGACAATGGTTGTGGCAGCATTGAACTTTCTTGTCAGAGTCCTATGTCGTGTGCTGAGCATATGGTGTCTCTATTTCTTTGGTCGCTCTCCTCTTACATTATATACTTGTTTCCAGCATGTTCTGTAGGCATCAGAATAAGCAGACATCCTTCCTTTGACAGGTTTTGAGCTTCACAGTTGCTCTACCAATACTGCCTCACTGCTAACATGATCCTAGATGACTGCAAGCCATCATGCAGAACAGTCCCTTTCAACCACTGACTGCAGGTGAAGCTGGATTTTCAGAGGTCCACGCTCCTGCTGGTTACAGTAGGTTGGACAGAGTCCCATTGTAACACAGACAGACCGGTTCAGCAGCAGGAGATCTTTTAGGGAAAATATACCAGAGCGGCCTCCCTTTCAAAACTTCCCATGCTTTGGAAAATGAAACATACTCCTTCATATCTTTCCATCAGGCAGGAATTATAATATGTATTTAAGCTTTGTGATAGGAAAATAATGTAAAAACAATATTGTGGTGGAAATAATGCCCTTAAAATGCCTGCCCAGAGTTAATCCTATTTGGTCTGTTTAAGCAACAAGACATCATGATTCAAATGTGCTTTACAGAGGTAGATGCATGGAGTTACAAAGATGTTGCTTTTTTTGGTTTTTGTGTTATGAAGAGACAGTGTTGTCTATGAACTTATTTTCTATATTATATTACAACTAATTTAGCAATATTTACCATTTTGAGAAATCTGTGAATTGACTTTGACAGGAGACCTCAGAATCAAACTTACTGCAACACTTTCTCACAGTAGAAAATATTAAACTTTGTGAGGGAAAAGGACAATCATTGTTTGAAATCTGGGAAGTTTGTAGCTAATCTCTGTAATTCAAATAGGTATGTTGGAAAGCACATTGTATAATTGCCAGAAGTTGTCTTTTCTTATTATGCAACGCATGAGGGTCCTGTAGGCTTTGGATGAAATTCTGTGCAATTAATGAATATTCCAGGGCCTTTAAATGCGTCTTTTATTCAGCCAGTTTGATTTGTGTGGGCTGGCTGTATTACTGCTCACACATGCTGTATTTACCTTCTGTAGACTATACCTCCCTGCACAGGTGAATTGAACAGGGTAGACCAGAATCCCTGTTGCATCCTACCTGTAGGATATGATTCTGGAGATATTAAAAAGGGGATATAGCATGCTGACTGGAGACTTTTTCCTTCTAGATAAACAAATCTCTAAAAAATATGCAAACCGTGTCATATCCAAGAAAATTAGCATCTTTCAGTTTTTTTTTTTTTATTGAATTGTGTACCAGTCTTTCTATTTCCTTTCATACAAATGTCACATACAGCTTATATCACTACTGTCAGACTACCTCTATCACTACTCTCCCTCCTTAAAATAAAAGATTAGGTTGTACTGGAAGGGATAAGTCCATTCTTACTGGAGGTGAGAAAATAAAATAGACAACATTGAAAGTTCTGACAAAGTTGACAGAATCAGCCTCCTTTGTTTCACAGGTAAAAGGCTTTACAGTAGTGATAAAGCTTATCTGTGTAGATGTTTTCAAAACTTTAAAAACAATCAGAAGGTAGGATGTATCAGGTAGAGGAATGTCATTTGTCTCTTGTATAAGAGACAATGACCTCTCTCCTAGTTTTCCGTGGTCAGTAAAGAAAAAAAAACCAACCTCAAACCCCAAGCCTTTAGTGCTTGGAACTGAAAAATAGTTGATCTCACTATACATTTCTAAGGAAGTTTTGAAAAAGCAGCACGGGATAGCATTTAAATAACAAAGACCCTTCTTTAAATTCTCACCTTCTCCCTGCTCACTAAGGGCCATTTAACAAAGGGAGCAGTTTTTACAGCTGGGGTGATTTGCAACTGTTCTCTTTCTCCTCCCTCCCTCCTCTCCTGCTCACTCATTATTGTTAGCTAACATCTCTGATAAGAAATGGAAAGTACAGACCCTGCCTGCTCCTTTGGGATGTCTGGTCTTCCTTTTCTGAAACAGTTGTGTTTGTTTCCCCTTCCCCCCCGAGACAGGTTTCCATTAATTTCTGGAGTAATTCCTCGAATTTGTGGACCCTTCCTTTTCTTTACACCTTTGTTTTTTATTGTGCAAGCAGGCCCTGCTGCTACACCCCACTTTTTGCTCTGATCCTAGCCCAGCCAACTGTCACTTTTTAGCCTGCAGGGAACCTTCTGGTACTAACATTCCTGCCTTGTTTTTATTAGAAGGGCATCTCTCACAACATATCCCTCGCTATTTGAAGCAGAAGTCATGTGTATTCAGTAGGAATGAATAATGGATGTATTTAAAGGGTACCTTGCCCTTCTCGTTCCTTTGCACATCATAAATAACCTCTCTTTTAGTTGGGTTTTACATACTGCTCTACAGGCACAGTTGGAAAAAATCTGGTGATTCAACTCTCAATTTAAAAACCACTGTTGTATGCAGCTGAAAACTGATCCCACACCAAACCCATCTGTGTGCAGCTCTAGAATTCTGAACATTTAGGAAACTGGTCACGAATTTCTTATAAAGTAGCTCACAAAAATACAGCATCACAGGAGTTGTATAGACAACATGATGAGGTGCATTGAAGCTCAGGATAGAATTCATTCCACCTGGCTTTAGATATCTTTTTAGGGTATCTTTAGATATCTTCTCAATATACACAAAGATATTTTTATGTTTTAAGGTATTTTCAAGATGTTTTAAAGGTACATTTTTAAAGACCTTCAGGATGAGCTGAGTTGGTCTATAAAAATGTTCTTTTCTCTCCACTCACTGTAAAAACGAGTTGGTCAGTGAGGTTGTGTGTAGGTGCCTTCTAGTAGTAGTGACTTCTGCTTTTGGTCTGATGAGCCCACTGTTTCTGGCTAGATACCACCATCTGAGGAGTTCCCTGAAATAATGGTAGTTTATTATTAAGAGATAAGCTGATTTGGGTTAGAAGTTTCCTAATAAGTGTAACAAGCTGTAGCTGAGGCTCCCAGAGAAGATCCTAAAATTGAAGACGAGGCTTGGACAATGATTTGATTGTCTGATCTCAGTTTAAGGATGTTCAAGTGAGAGTCTGAGCAGCAAATGTTTTTGATGGGGATAGGATGAGGGAACTGGATATGTTTTTATTGCCCATTTTACTTAGATAACTGACAAATGGAGAGGCCTAATTTTCCTGTTACTGTCAACACTGCAAAACTAGCCCCAAGTTACCATGTTCTCACTGTAGGACTTTCACCTTGAGTATGTGGGTAAGATTTTTTCATATGTATCCCTTGGGTCTTGGAGTGTCATTAGCCTCGGACAACCTATGTCTTTCCTGTGAGTTGTAGCAGGACAGGAGTCCAATTCCCAATGAGCACAGGGCAGTGTGAACTCAAGCCAAGGACTCTGGAGTTATGAGCCTGCATTCTCTTTCTTACATGTATCACTTTGCGTTCACCTTCCTTTCCTTCTTGCTTTAAAATGAAGAACAAAAAGGAGAATTTATAGTCTAAAGAAAAAAAAAGGGGGGTGTGTGTTTAATGTCACATTCTAGCTAGTCTTTAACTAAAACTAATCTCTGCACGCCAAGCTGCAGGTATTAACTAGAAACTGATATTATGGATTTTCATATTTTTTCTCATTTTTACTTCCAACTTTTGAAAAGAAGGTTCCTCCTAAAGCAGTAGTGTACCTTTATTGTGCCTTCAATAGCTTGGGCTTTATGTTTGTTACTGGGTGGCAGAAAGAAAATGTGGAAGGCAGAAAAAATTTTAAGGATTTCAGAATTTGTTTACAGTTAAATGGAAAGGATAGGTAGTCCCTCTCCCCTGCCCTTGGTTGTACAGAGACAGAGGAACTGACATCTATAACTGACATGGCCACGGGAACACAGGTTGTGTGAAATGGGTGTGGATTCTGCAAACAAGGCTCCCACTTGATATATCAGTTTTCAAGAAATAAGCAGTAAGTGGCACAATAAACAGTTGCAAGGAACTTCCATAAGAATACCTAAAGCCAAATGATCTGTTAACTCTGTGGAATAAGAGATGGCATGTCCTTTCCATGGAAATAGACAAGAGGAGCTGTAGAGTAATCAAACAAGAGGGTAGTTACTAATGTGAGTGGTATACAAGGTGCCAGCTGTGTGGTGTCTGACTTACAGAGAGCCCAAGTTTGCTAAACTGTAACCAGAGGCCAGAGGGTATAATTGTACTGTGTCCCATTATTTTCTGTGACTCCTGAGTGCCAGCATATCTGCATTGCTCAAATCTAGATTTTTCTGTTCCTTCTGCACTCTGTTCTCGGCTGTACTCTGGTGGCTCTCAGTTGGACTCATTCAGCTTCTTTATTCTGCTACAGCAGTGAACACTCCCTGACTTTTTTGGCAGTTATTCCTTAAAGTTTTACAGGGTTTTTTTCTTCACACACCATGTTCTGGCTTCTCTTGCCCATCAGTGTTTGCTTTGGTTACTTTTTGTAGCATATGACTACAACTTGTACCCTTGGTCTGTATTACAATTTTATGACATCAGTATTTTTTATATCCCTTCTGTGGTCAATCTTCTTTACATGCCATGCTGTATTTTTTAGTTCAGTTTTTGGCTTGATTTTTTTGTGTGTGAATATTCTACACTCTTAGGATCAGTATGACTCTTGTGTTATTTGGAATATTTATTAGATAGCTTTTAGAAGGTTGTGTTTGTTGGGGTTTTGCAGGAAAGGGAATGTTTGCTGCTTCTTTTTTTACCACCCTAGAATTGCTGCTGTGGCTGCCTGCCTTTTGTGTGGATTTGCAGTTTTGTATTATATCTGCACACGACCCAGTGTGCAGATGTCTCAGAGCTCCACTAGTACTGTGAGCCAACTACAGGCTGCATGACCATGGTTTGCATGGCGCTGAGCCTGTGCTAACACATCCTGCTTCTCAGCAGGACTTGCTAGCTCAGTGTTGATGACCTAACCAACCAGCAGTTACATATTTTCTGTTCACCTTGGGACATAGGCATAGCAAGCTCACATGTGCTTGTCGTTTACTGCATGCTTCCTTCAGAGTACACAGCTCATGAGTTCATAATTTTTCTGGTAGTTACCCGACCCTTCTCTTTTCTGATGATGAAAACAACAAAACAAGGACTGTGTGTTTATTTCAGATCCTGATAAAAACAATATTCCAGGATTTAGGAAATCTATACACGAGACATTTCAATGTGGGGTTTTGGGCTTTTTTTAACCCTCTCTACATCTGATAATTATCTTTCTGTTTGGAGGAGTTTGCTGTCACTGGTTTCATTTTTGAGGGTATTAGTAAAATTTGTGGCAATTTATCAGGCTGCATTTGGATTATATATATATATTCATTTTCTGCCTGGAGATGAGATATGGTGAAGTCAGATCAATTTCTGTTGTGCTAAGAGTCCCTTTACTACTTCAGACTTCTGTTCCTTCTGTTCCTTGGAGATAAAGTGGTTCAAATACAGTGTATACCAAGTGATAGGGAGTGGACAGAAGATGTTGCAGTATGTCTCTATCATGAAGGTTGCCATCTCATGTCTCCTCAGCTGGAGGTCTTCATGGAATTTGTTTGCTGTTTCTAAAATGTGGATATCAAGTTTGTTTCACAAATTGAATGGATGATTCACTGGTTGAAGTGGGGGAATATTAACTTACTCTAAGACTGGCTTGTTTTTTATGTTGTCTTCTCTGTGTGTGCAGACTTTGGAGAACATTAATGTTATATTTTAATAGAAAAGGATATGGCTGACTTCCACTTTGCTGAATAGCAGAACAAGGTGCAGGGCGCTTGAGAGCATACTTAGTGGCATAAAAAATAGTTTCTTGGGTAGAAGTACCTAAATAGTTTCAGGGGTAATGATTTTTGGTGGAGTGGAGCTGAGGCGACAATCCCATTGAAATAGTAGCAGATTACACTCTCTTCAGTTGTAATTTTACTTGGATCCCAGCTACTGTTCACATGCTGTTGTGTGGAGAACTCCATCTTTTTCTCATTCTGAAATTGCTCATCTCTCACTGCCTCCAATTTCCTGTCCCTACACAGCCTGGGGTGTGGAAGGCTTTTGCCCATGCATTTCGTTTGAGCCACTCGCATCATCCTCAGTATAAAGAGACCACATTATAGAAACATTATCTGCTGAGTTACTATTTATACATTTTAATTTGCACCCATCCAACATTTTAACTGTTCTGACGTGGATACGAAGATTTTTGTTTGTTAGAAGTAGCTCCCTGGTAAAACTGTGAAGGTCTTCAGGAAATTACAGTGCAGAGATTTGCAGATGGTTGGAGACTTGCTGAGGCTGTACTTCAGAGGGTAGCACAGACAGACTTGCACAATATTTGAATGATGTATGTAGAAAGACAGAATATTTAATGATATGATGGCACTTGAAACTTTTTACTCCATATAATGCAAAGGTTTTTTGTTATGTTGGAGTATTGACATTTTCAGCTTTAAATTATCTTTGAATGAGAAACTTTCTTCTCTCAGAAAGTTTCAACTATTATGATGAATGCTTCAGACCTGTGAGTTGTGAAAATGACTTTTTTTTCTATATTGAAAGCAAAAAAAATTCTAAAATTTGGCTTTGTGCATTCTAAAGATCATTTGAAAAATTCGTAAAATGCAGTCTCAGGGATTTTTGTTTTATTTGAGAACAGCGATGAAATCTGTAACCCTGTAGTCTCTTATTCCATCAAGTCATTCATCATTTAGGAGTCCATGGCTCCTTAATTTCCCTAGGGAATGCCCAACCTATAGCTTCCAGTTCATATAAAAACTTTGAGGACAATTTGGTCTGCCCTATGGGCCATTCCCAGTTTCTGCATTCCAGATGGTTGTTTAGATTTAATGTGGACAGTAGTTCTACTGGAGTGACAGTAGGAAGGCCATGTTTTACTGCCGTGAGAAGAAGCAATGCTTGGGCCAATTGGGTACCTACTGTTGTTGGGTCTTAGATAGGACTTAAATGGACCTTTAATATGAGTGGGAAATCAATGGGATGTAGAGCTGTGGGCAGTGTTGGAAGACAAACTATACCATGAAGACTGAAATCTAGGTTTGTCAAATAGGAAAGTGTTTGGGATCCTTCATAAGAGGGATTAGTCAACCAAACAGAAGTCTTACTGAGTTTAATCTAGAACTGTTCTTTACATTTGATTTACCTGTAAACATTTGTTTTAGTCTTGTTCATAAAAACCTCATTTACAGATTAAATTTTTTCTGTCTTGTCATTGATTTTGTAAGAAGTAAGTTAAATCAAGGCAAAATCAACAGACTATGTGCTCTATGAAATGAGCAGAACCAAACACAGGCATCTTTGCCAAGATGTGTCTCTAGGACCTGTATTGTGGGAGAGAATTTCTTGCCAGTCTGTGAAAACCAGTGTATTAGCAGATGGTGACCTTTGGGAAGTAGTTGTGTGTGCTGGGCACAGAAAGAGCAGATGGCTCTGGGCAAGCCTCAAACATAACTTACTGAAACAAATTCATAAATATTCAGGGTGTGGTAAAGATGTAGGTCTATGAACATTCCTCTCAGGGCAAATGTGGGTTTGAGGGGCCCCATCCTCCCATTCTACCCTGCTTATTCCTTCCTTGCTGGACATGAGGCATGATGATGCCAGTCTGTAGGGCTATCCAGTTGTCAGAATAAGGACAGAAATTTAATACACAGCTACCTGGTCAGTACAGGGAAGTGGAGAAGGGACTGTACAGGAAACTAGCTTTAACATTGCCTTAGTTTTGGCAATTTAATATTTGCTTTGTAGTGGCTAAGTAACTTTTTGATAGGGATGGGATGGAATGAATAATGTTTCTGAGGCTGGTATTATTCACAGCTTTCCAGTGATGGTAAGAGCATGAGGATCCACCATATTGAATTCTTGCTCTGCTTTTTTTGCTTGGTGTTTTTGGACTCCTATGTTGTTTGTTCAACAGATACATGGTTCTGGTATTGCAAATGAGTCTGGACTAAGGGTAGGTGCCAAAACCCCCAAGAGTATAATCAATCTTTTAGGCTCTATTTATATTTTCTGAGTATTTTTCTCAGGAAAAATTAATCTTGTTTTGCTAATAGGTGGCTTTGCTGCCAAATGCCAAGTGTACCTATGTAAAAATCAGCAGCATTTTCTTAGAATAGTATTTTATGTTCAGAGTAGATGGATCCTCTCTCCTTCAGTGTAAGATGAACCCTCTAGCTCGTTCATGCTGTCCTCGTGACTGGTTTTACACAATCCTGTCTTTGGGTCTCTAAAATGTCTCTTGCTGATGTCACAGACCTGAGAAGTTTGATTTGTTAAAGATCTGTTGGATCACTTAGTCCTTTCACTCTGGGTCTGTGAAGAATTCTCATGAAGTATTTTCACTTAAAGGTTTTTCATTTATGGTGATATATTGCAGTTTTATTTCTAATGTTTATGCCACACACTGTCTCTCAAAGGATCAATTTTTCAGGGCAGTTACCACTGAGGGTGCTCTGCATTTGTGAGACCGCACTCCATTTTGGAGCCAAGAGGGAAACATTATGAACCACTGGCTGGGATTTTGGTGAGGAGTTGCTGAAAATCATCTTTGTAGGAAATGACTGCATTTATGATTCAGTCATTAGGGGTTATAGACATTTCCATTTCAAAACTAAATTTCAAGAGTTCCACTTTGGGATGGGTTGACCTTGGCTGGCTGCCAGGTGCCCACCAGGCAGCTCTCTCACTCCCTTTCCTCAGCAGGACAGGGGGAGAAAATTAGATAAAAAACCTCTTCATGGGTCAAGTTTTTAATGAAAAATGCAAGGGCTGCACACAGAAGCAAAACAAAACCAAGATTTATTCTCTACTTCCCAGCAGCAGGCAATGTCCAGTCACTTCCTGGGAAGTAGGGCCTTGGTACATATAGTGGTTTCTTTAGAAGACAAATGCCTTGGTCATGAAAGTCCCCTCTCCCCCTTTGCTTTGGTGATCAAGTGTGGTGTTTTATGATATGGAATATCCCTTTGGTCAGTTTGGGTCAGCTGTCTGGACCGTGTCACCTCCCAACCCCTCATCCCCCTCAGCCTGCTGGTCTTTGGGTGAGGTTGGGGGTGATTCTGTGTGAGCGCTGCTCAGCAGTAGCCAAAACACTGCTATGTTATCAGCACTGCTCTAGGTACAAAGGCAAAGCACAGCACTATATGGGCTGCTATGAGGAAATTTGACTCCATCCCAGACAGACATGGTACATACCTAAGTCAGTTGTTATAGGGATATTTACAGGTCCTATACAAAATACTCCTTTCTACTCTAAATTGGTCTAAAGCAATTAAATTATGTTTTAAACCTAGATTTTGTAGTTACTAAAAGTTTTCTAGTTAAGCAAACTTGAATTATCTGAAATTGGGGGTCAATCAGCAGTTGTTTTGGGCCCTCCTCATACATATTCATTCTTGATACTAAATTAGAGTTTTGTTTGCATCCAAGTCCAAAATTACTAATGGCATCTTTATTATTTGACATTTTCTGGAAACTGAGGTATTTTATCTTTTAAACCTACACTGATTAGTAGTTTTAGTGGGCTACATTTCACAGAGCTGTGCTCTTCATGAAACATTATGTTTCTTGGTGATTTTTGTAACTCAAAACTACATTTTGAAGTTAGATAACAAAATCCAATAATACATATATTAACCCTGCTAATATTTTAAATATTTTTTATGGTTTCAGAGTATCTGCTCTAAGAACTGTAGTTAGCCTTACTCCCGTGAAATGATTTATTAATAGAGAATAGAAGCCCTTTTTATTTGACTGAAGGATTAAAATAATATTAAGTTAAAACTATCTAGTTCTCTCCCTTTCTCCTTCTTCTGTTCCTTTGTAAGATGAATAAAGGTCATTTGATGTTAATGGCTAGTACATTTGAAACTAATAGCAGGAAATGCTCTCTCTGAGAATAGGTAATCTCTCTTGTAGGCAGGGCTAAGCCCATTTCTCATTGTAAGATATGTTTGCTTGCTCATAATTCTGGTAAACTTTAAGCAGTAAGGCTGAACATTTCCATGTCAGCTGCCTGCTTCAGGGCAAATGTGGAATTTTTATGCAAAATACTTAGCAGTTTCCAAGGCCAAAACTAGGATAAACTTTTTTATTCCCTTGGAATTGTTAAAATTGTATGGTATTTTTTTTTTTCAGTTGTTGAACAGCTCAGTTTTCTTAGCATTTAGACCTGAAACTTGCTGAAATGGAAGTCTTTTTTGTTCGGCATGTGTCCTTAGCCATGGACGTCTGTCCAGTTTTGATAAAGCTTTGCATGACTTCAAATAAAAAAAGGTCACAGATACTCCTAAGACATCTTTCTTAGCTGCAGACAGTCCTGGAATAGTATGTCCATCCAGTATGTTTAAGGAAGCCTCTGAGAGTCAGTGTGAAGATGCAGAGCCCTTTGGTAGAAGGCGGATAATAGGCAATGAAAATTGGAGTCCTTTGGGTAAAGGGATTTAACAAGACGCCATGGAGAGACAGACTAGACTAGGTTAGAAACTCAGAAGGAGGCCAAGTGATATCTGAATATATTGGTCAAATGGAAGGAAAGGTGCAAAGGTGTTGAACCTAGGGGAGAATGAACAGAAAGGCACCGGCCAATCAATCCATGGTTTTCTCAAAGCCCCAGTGGAAGTGCTGTTTCCTTTGTCTCTGAGTGGTGTGAAAAGATTATACTTGTGTCAAATCTGCAGCAACCTCTAAATGTGGAACACAGGAAACATGGTTCATTGATGTGGTCATTTGCTGCAGTGTGTGGGGAACAGAGACATCTACGATAAATGGAAAAATACATCCCTAGAACTGAAATCATCACCACAGAAACCATTCCAGGACCAAAGAAGCAAAGAACTGTTTACCTCTTGTGTTTAATAGTAATAAGTGTCCCCTTAAGCTCTGTAAAGCAGCCCACCGGCAGCGACCACATGGTTTGTTGGGACGCTGCCAGACTTCCCTGATCCCCTGAGAGCAGCTCCGCCCTTCCCCTAACCCTATTGGCCGCCCCCCCCATCCTTCCCCATCCTTCCCCCAATCCCTGGTTCCTGCTGGTTATGGATCCTCCCCCTCTCCCATTGGCTACCCGGGCCCCCAAACCTCTCCCCTACACCCGGAACTTAATCCAATGATAGCCCTGCTCCCTGGGCCCACCCCCGGGCTTTAAAACCCCGGGACTGTTTGAATAAACCCTCTTTGTGTGTGCACTCCCGAGCCTCGGCTATGATGTTTCCTTTCTGAGGCTCCTATAAGCCCTGCCGGCACCCGAAAGGGCTCAGAGCAAAGAGCATCCCCTCAAGTCTGACAGCAGTGTGTCAAGGATTTGTGTGATGGGCTTATGTGTGAGCTGTATGCAATGATACGTGCTAAAACTGCATTTAAAGAAAATCCCAAAAGTTATGATCATACTCATTGAGGTTTAGAATGAGGAGGACAAACTGTTCTGTATACTTCTGAAATGTAACTTTCATGATCTAGAGGTATTTATTCCCATGTGTGACCATCGTAACATTCGGTATTTGCTTGTGAAATAAATCTAAGCCAACCTTGAACTTGGTGCATGTGCTGAGTGTTTTCTGGTTATGTTGTGTGAGGGAGAATCCAGCTTTGTCTGTACTACTGCTCTCCCAGGTATTGTAAAATCTAGATGTGTGTAGTGAATAAAGCAGGGGACATGGGAACTAAAAGGATGTTTATATGGGTAAGGTAGATCAATCCATCCTGGGACACTCTCTTTGCTGCAGTTTTGTCTGTTGCTCAACAGTGACTTAATAGTTTGCAGATTTCATCTTGTTTCTTTATGTTGAAACTGAGATCTCCAAGACTGATTTGTAGAAGTACTGGGTATTTGTAACCCAAAGTCCATAATTTCAACATATTCAATGGTTAGGAATCTGAGATTGAACACCCTGAGACCCCTGTCTGTTTTTGGAAATTAAATTATTTCACCCCTATTTGCCAGTTGCCCTGGCTATTGCCATTTCCACTTTCCAGGGTACATTGGGAAGATTGATTAATGGTTGTGATGAGAGCTATATAAAAGATCCTGATGAAACTAATATTCCTACCTTGATGGTAGGATTTGAGTAGTATGTTCTGAAAGAAGTATACAGCTGCACGTGGAACCATCTCTGCTGTGCACGGAATAAAGCAGGGGGCCTTGTCAAAGGATAATATATGAGTACCTGATTAAAGACAATATCCAAATGCATATGTGCAAGAGGGACAAATTAAGCTTGTAGAGGCAGTGTTTCCCTAACTTACCAATGTTTGACTTCATGATATTCTGAATAGTGTTTTCATGCAGTATTTTTTTAATGTGTAATTTATGTTTCAACAGGGAGAGACTGGTAAAATAACCATGAAGAGAGGGTGAAATGTGAAGTTGTGTATTAGAAGATGTCCAGATTCAGTTATAGCTAATTTTTTTGTGTGAGAACAGGTGCTTGCTTGATGCTGTGCTGGCATCTGTAGCTCTGTGGTAATGGCTCTGAGAATGAAATGACCACAGAGTAATCTTTCCACAGTTGCAGGATGCGTGGAGGTGAGCCCATGGCACCCCCAGAGGAGGCAGTTGCTTGGGCACTGGGGAATTTTGTCCATTTGCTATCTCTGTTAGTGGATGAAGGCAAGCTTCTCCTTTAAAGGCTGAAAGCCTTTTACAAGTGCTTTATTTACAGTAAAAAAGAATTGCTAGATTGCTAGGGGCACATTGTGGAAAATGAAAACAACCCTGTTCTGTATTTTCTATTCTGTAGGTAAAATACAAAAGAGACTTTGAAGAAAGCAAAGGAAGAGGGTTCAGTATTGTGACCGATACGCCCGAGTTACAAAGACTGAAAAGGACTCAGGAACAAATCAGTAATGTATGTGACTGCTACCTAAAGTGATTGCAGATGGAGAACTAGTGTGTCCAAGTGTGTTTGTTGGTGTTTCTGATGAAGTCTGTGTGAGTGAAGAGTGTGATTTTGGTGATGGATTTGTGTATGTCTGATTTTGAAGTGTGTGTAACTGTGTACCACGGACTTGTACAGCACACTGGCAATGTGTGGTCACCTCTCCAGCTTTAACCTAGTATTCTCAAAGTATTTTCTTTATTAAAATGATTTCAAACTTTTTCTTTTTTTTTAATAGATTTGCCAGTAAGAATACTTTTGTAACTTTTTCTTGACATACAAGCTGTGAAAATTATGTAAGTTATACAGTTTTGTCTCTTTAGCAGGGCCTGTAAAACTGAAAAAAATAGCATAACTGGGAAGATGGACTTTTCTAGAAGCAGATAAAATTTTGATGCTGAATTTTAAAAGAAAATGTTTTTTATTTTGAAAGACAGTGTTCTGCAAGATGAGAAAGAAATAGCAAGTAGCAAAACTTAATATGTTTCATTAGCTTACAGGAGTAGGATTTTTTTAAAATGGACCTTTCCCTGACTTACTATTTTTTTTTAATTTTTTTTTTTTTTTTTTACTGACTCACTGACTAACTTTCACTAGGAAAGCTATTTATTTGTACTGTATTCCCTTGTAGCATGTTTAACTCACTGCATGATGGAATATTGGGTGATATGTAGTGCAAGGTATGATATCTATGATATAGGTAAGAACTAGCATGAGCTAGATATGATACAAAATCAATACTGTTATGTTGCCTTGGCTTTCCTCCTGATCTTTCTTCTGTTTTAAGAAGTTGTTCCAATGCATTATTTTGTGAAAATATTTTTGAATCATTCCCTATGGTAATAAAATAACAGCATGGCATCAGAGACACCAAGTGTAAGTATGATCACAAGAAAATGATGGAATTTATTTACTTGAAAGAAAAAAAAAAATCAGGTTGAGATATTATTGAAAAAAAAGTCAATGAAAAATACTAGTTTTTCACAGCAATGGAGATGTACCATTCCTGCCAAAGCATTGACTAGTTAAGATTTTGATGTCCAGAGCTGTTCTTTGAGGTGAAGAATTTCGTCTAATTTCTTGGAGCCTTGGCCAATGGAGAGGACAGTTAATTTAAGAGATGTGCAAATGCTCCTGGGCATAGATAAGATGAGAAAAAAAGCTGATCTCTTGTGTTCATTCTGGGTTAACTGAAATTACTGGTTTGTAAGAGGGGAAGATGTGTTCTTCAGAGTGACAAAAGGCATGGCCATTAAGACTTCCATTTGGGATCTGGGAAACTTCAGCAAGTCCCTGGTTTTAATCAGCTGTATTTTTTATTCCAATCAGGAACTTAAATTAGCTCCTCTCCTGACCTACATAGCTTCCTCAAGCAAGAGTGGTTCTTTTGTGTGGGGTAGCTCTGGAATGCATCAAGGAGATGAAATGAGCAATGCTCTGGTGAATACTTAATCCCTCGCACGGGCCCGCTCTGTTAGGAGAGGCTGAGAGGAGTACCCTGCAGCAGGCCTGTAGTGCTCAGTTTTGGATATTGGCATGCCAAGAACTGTAATTAGATCTGCCAAGTCCTGTACCCTCAACATCAGACTACAGAATAGTATGACACAGATCACTTGAATGCTCTTTATCTCTCTTCTTGTTCAAAGCATATTGGGTTTTCTTTTGTGGGAAAAGGAGATAATAAAAGCAAACAAGTAGTTTTATGACATGGGAAAGAGCTTTCTTCCCACCTCTACTTTTAAATGGATCAAGGGGGTTTCTCTTCTAGCGGAAGACCTTGTTGCACACTCTGTGATACTTCCCGGTTCCTGAACCAAAGATATCTATCTGTCTTTGCAGACCACAAAATAGCTTTTTAAAATGTGAAAAGTGGTTTTATTTCAGTTTTTTTCCTTGGTGATTGCGTGCACCACTCCTGTCTCTTCATCTCTAACCACTCAGTCTTAACAATATAGATTTCTTCTATCTAGTCTTAATACAGAGTTGTTTTCTTTTTTTTTATGTATGTAACTGACAGAGATTTGAAGTCAGGGACTCTGTTAGAAAGAATTAATCTTGGAGGATAAAATGGAATTTTAAAATGTGCATGATAAAAGAAGTTGTATTTCATTTCTGCTTACACTTAAATAATAAATTTGTTTATAGCATTATATCCTAGAAAAATAATTCTGCATGGGCCACAATTTGAATCTAATTAGAAAACTGCTGTATTATAGAAATGCATTCCACACAGAGTAGTTTCTGTATTTATCAGATAAGCAGTATACATCATGGACTAAGGATCTAATTAAGGTTTCAAGACACTGAAAGGTAAGCACTTTAATAATTCTAAAATAATTTTACTTTTCATATATAGAAAAATGAAAGAATACTAATATATCTATTGAATTTTCAGTTTTGTTTTGATTTCACCTTGAAGTACTAGATACTTCTCAAAGAGCCTATTTGAACCAAAATTGTAACAGCTTCATTGAAGGGGTAAGTGAGCATAGTTGACTGTGTAGATATTCTTGATGAAGATAAAAAAATAAAACTAATGATAATAGATGTTAATTAGCATAAATAGTTTTAAAATACTGCATTTTTTGTCCTGATATTGTTTGGCAGCATACATGAATATTAGCAGAGTGCTCTGACTTTTTAAAGAATCTCTTATGCTATGAATATAAACCTTGTGAGGAAAAAAAAATCATGCAAGGAGTGGAAGGAGAGTGGGTTGACAGAGGGTGTTGGATTTTGCTTGCTATTTTGTCACCAACAATCTTACCTCTAAAGACTGAGACCGAATGTATGAATTTATTTTATGTCTCAATGGAGGTATCAGGATCAGAATGCAGTTTCTTAGAAAAGAATAAAATTTACCCCAGTATCTCAAGTATTTTTATCATTAAAAGCCTAGTTCTGCAGATGTACAACATGCTTTTGGCATTGAATATATAGTCAACACAAAAAATGTATACTCTTCACACAGAGAAATGTGTAAATTTTGCTAAAGGACCTTGCAGTGGTTTTTGTCCATTTTGAACTTTGAGAAGATTTTCAATATGAATGCAAATATTCTCAAAATGAAAAACATATAATGTGTTTTTAAAGGTGATTTTGCAACTAAGCTAACTGCAAACTGGTTTTGCAAGTAAAAAGTTACGGTGGCAAACAGAACAGAATAATTAAAGATGATGGCAAAAGATTATGGATCTGTCATGACACATAGCTAAATGAGGGAGTAGGAACTCAATATAATAATGTTTTCTTTAGGGAACTGGAACACTTTCAGCAGTTTGCAGCAATGAGCTGCAGCTTACTGCCACTGCACTCTTAGGTTATCTCTATGAGTTGAAGCATGTTTTAGCCTATGTGAAATAAGTTCCTCTTTCTTAAGTCTGTTCCTGGTAAATGTCTGCAAAGTCTAAAAGAAAACAGGTGTCCATACGAATTGATGGAGTGAGAAGCTTTCATTAAGATAAGGGCCAGTGCTTGGATAGTAGAGGTTGCTGCCTTGGTTGTATGGCTGAAAGGGCACATAGAAGCTTTCATAGTGGTTGCCATCATTGCTTTGAGAGCCCATGTAAAGGCATTTCTCACTTTCACATTAATGCTGTTATGAACTTAAGTAATGTAGGAGCAAGAAGCACCACACATCTGTGCCCTTCTTCCCTTTCAGAGCTAACGAAATGCAGTCATGCAGGTCTTTTATTTGTATGTGACTCATTTTCCAGTAGGTTTGGATTGCATAAGAAATGAAAACTATACCTTAATGCAAAGAAGGAAAATAAGTGAATAGATTAAATCTGCTTTAATAAGCACATTTCTGAGGTATCCTATTTTGGTGAAGAAGTTAGGAAGGACAGCAGAATTAGTGAAAGGATGGTCACTGAATCACTCTCCCATGGGGTAAGGGAATATCTTCCACTTGTATCAGGAGTTTGAACTCACTGAAGTTAATGAAGCCTGTATTGGCTGCAGAGAGAGCGTGAAAATCTTAAAGCATTCTTGAAAGTATTTTATATAGATTTTAATGAGAAAATCTGTGTATTAGTTGTCTTTATATGTCTAATGAAATATGGTGCATGGTGTTGTTTGTTTTCAGTATTAAGGGTCACATTCTACTTCCAGTTAAATTTATACAGCTTCAGGGGTTGCAGCAGAGGACAGGATTTCCCCTCATAATTTGAATTATCTAAATACCTGTTATCTGGAGAAAGACACAAGTGATAAGGAATTGGGTACTACCTCAGATATGATAAAAATATGTCTTCAGTAGCAACTAAAGCAGGACACAAACCACATTGCTGCTGTAGCTGTGCACATCTGCACATCTGAAATTAGAAACTGTCCCTAACAGACAATGGGCCATGGCTGCCTATTTGGAAGCTATTGGCAGAGCTGTTCAACCTGTTTACTTGCTCAAATATAAAATGATCTCTTAAATTGCTAAAACAGATTGTAGGGAAAAATTGGCAGGAGAAGATGTTAACAACATGGCCCAGAGCTCCGTTTGTAGGATTTGCAGTGCAAAGCCTGCAGATAGTTGTCTGTAAGGGCTTTTTTTCCTCCATTGAATTGAAATGAAGGAGAGGAATAGGGAAGAAGAAAAAACAACAGCAACATCAATATGTACATTTCACAAAACCAACCATGGCACATCAATGAAGAGACTGGGTAAAGCATGTTAAATCCCATACAGCTTATGCTGTTCTAGGCAACGCTGGGATTTTTACTGCTTCTGAAGTGATTCATACTTTGTTTGACTGTCCTTATATTCCTAAGCATGATTTTTATGTTCTTGTTTCACTTGGAAAATAAGCATTTAGTCATGTATGACAATTGTGTCTACTCACATAGGTGAATAGCCCTTCCTGACCAGTGCCTGAACTGCTGCATATCCATGGCACGTGTGGAAGGCTGGATACACCATGATACCAATTGCCTTCTGCTCCCCTTGGTTCCTCTGGCAGTTTAACATGAACTGCAACTCCAAGAGCCATTCATTATTTGGTATGCAGTAGGCTTAATTCCACACAGCTGCACTTCAAATATGCTTCATGTAACTCATGTGATTAAACATCTATCAGTTCCCTTCAACAGCGTTTTTTTCTGGCTGGAAATGAGGTTGAATATGTCATTCCTATTGCTAATACGAGTGTATCTCTGCAAGTAGGTGGAGCTCCTACTGTTCTCCTGTGCAGTGTTCATTTTGTGGATTGATCTTCTAAGCTTGCTTTGTATAGATACGTACAAATGGAAATTCTGAGAAACCCCAGGTCCTTTGACTTTCTAGTATTTTTGTGTTGAAGTTTCTTTGACTTTCCCTTTTGAGTAAGTGGAAATAATTCTGCCTTTTTTGTAGAGTCCTAATAAATGCTTTAAAGATGACTTAGCAGAAAAAACACATTAATTTTCAATTACCATGAGTAATTTTTGCCGATTTTTGTATAGCTTTCATATTTTGTAAGCTTTCAGAAGTTGAGGGGAAGCCATTGAGGAGCAGGTCAGGTCACTTGGTCTATTCAGCTTGGAGGAGACTGAGAGGACACCTCATTGCAGTCTGCAGCTTCCTTGGTGACCAGTGACAGAACCTGAGAGAAAGGCTTGAAGTTGTGTCAGGAGAGATTTAGGCTGGATATTCTTCCTCCAGAGGGTGGTTGGGCACTGAGAACAGGCTCCCCAGGAAGTGGTCACAGCACCAAGCCTGACAGAGTTCAAAAAGCATTTGGATGATACTCTCAGGCACTGGTGTGACTCTTGGGGGATGGTCCTGTGCAGGGGCAGGAGCTGGACTCAGTGATCCTTGTGGGTCCTTTCCAACTTGGCATATTCCGTGATTCTGTGAAAATGACCGAACTCATGCTTAAGAAATGAAGAATCTGAGGAAATATAATTAATATCTTAGATAAAACTTGTGCTAAAAATTGAAACCTTTGATAATGCATTTGAAATTGCAGTGTGTATTCTACTTAAAAAGAAAAATCCTTCTTTACTGATCATTATTGAAGTATTATGCTGAGTTAGAAAAAGACACTGTTAAATTAATCCCTATGTATATGAATTCTTTACCTACATTTTCAGTAAAAAGTCTGAAGATATTTAATGGCAAGGTGCTTTGGCACTTCTTGCTGCTGTAATTCTTATGTAGAGCAACAGTCACCGAACATTCAACTTTGTAATATTTTCTTTCATTTACTGTTTATTTAGTGTATGGTATGATATTCCACACACCATAAAATATTGTAACAAGAACCTGTAACTTTGTGGAATTTTTTTAAAGCTTCTTTCTCACTTCTTTAATGGTTTTCAGTTACGTTGTTTTAGGAGTTGTCTAGGAAATGAGGAGGTATTGGAATCCCCTTTTATGTGAACCTTATTTAAATGGAGAACTAAAGCATAGAGATTAAAGTATTTATGCAATGCAGTAAATAGCACCTGGAGTAACCCGTTATCTTCTGTGTCAGCCTTCCATTAGAGGCAGAGGGAGGCAGAGCCTTTGCTAGGGAATTTTAGAGCTGTTTGCTGGGGAGGAAAAGATTGCTGGGAAACCAGAACAGTGTTTTCATGATTCATCAGGGGTGGCACTGACTTCTTTTTCTGTCCCCACAACTTTTTCAGATTTTCTTTCTTGGTCTCTCTTTCTTAATCCTTGTGCATACATGACAATAGCTGCCAACATGTGGGAAGAAACAGTATTTTTAGACCTTAAAATGCCAAGTTGAAGGATACTTTTTGGAATGTCAGGTAGTCATTACAATCATTATGTGTGAATCTGTCAGTATAGGTGGAATTGAATATTTTAGATGACTTTAACTGTGGGAAAAGTTCTGCTGAGCAGGGGGATGTTCAGTTTACAGTGATGTATAATTCTATTGTATTAGCCATATTCCTTGAAGGTAGTAAAACAGATATCCCTCACAAGGTGACATTCTTCACCCACTGAAGGTCAACTGGTCCAGACTGGGAGAAACAGTGATGTTATTATAAGGCTGCTTCTTTAGTAAGGCAGGTGGAAAGATGCATAACTCTTCACTAGAAAGAACAGAAGCATTTTGTCATTGAGAAGCTGGAAAACAAACTCCTGCCCAGGAGAGGCAGGATAAGGATATAAGGATTAATAATATCTATTATATCCCATACTGCCCAGAACAGCATGACATGTGAATTCAGATAGATCTTTGGGTAAATCCATTGAAACACTAACCCCAAATGTATACTGAAGTTCTGGTGAGCTACTAATTTGTAAGAGAAACACTACATTAGCAAATACTATAAAATGGAAGTGCTTGGCTGTCAGACACAAGTCTGTTTGGACTTGAATGGCATATGACAGAGGGACATTTCTGTATGGGGAAGGCTCCCTTTTAGCAGCCCCACTGTGAGGATGGTAGGCGACCTCAAAGAAGCTTCTCAAACATAAAGCTGAAACTGTCCAAAGACATACAGGGGGAAAGATTTTAGGTTAAGCAGATCTCTGGTAGTCAAAGCAAGCAGATGTGATGCCTATGTAGCTTCTTCTTAAATGACCTTATTCCATCTGGCTTTATTCTGTAGGCTTGCTTAGAAAAATCTCTTCTGTCTCATTTTTTTTAAAGCATGTATGATATGATATTTATTATTGTAATTGATTATATTTTTCTAGGATGTCAGAAGTCCTTTGTAAGTTTACAGAAGAAATTGCTGCAACTATAGCTTATTTTTTCTGTATCACAGCTTTCAGCTGGAATCAGTTGATTACAAAAGTTATGTAGCCTCAAAGTTTCAAAAAGTTTTCAGTGAAGTTCCACGGGGAGTAGCATAGTCTTTCTGATTCTAATTTAAATAAAGAAATTTGACAAGATGACTGTAACCTTGCTCACTGTATTGACAAAATAAAATGAGTTATGTGGTGGAATAAAGCAAGCCATCCAGAAAAATCCCCAAAGGCATGGATTTACTGCATGTCTAAGTGGGTCAACTCATGCATGAGAAATGAATGCTAAATGTAAATTGGTTGCAAAACTGTAGACTTTAAGTAGAATTGAATCAAGTGATAACCTAAATATTTTGATAAGGGTGCCCTATCATGCTTCTCTTTAGAAACCAGCAACAAAGCTGAGCATTATAGAGAAATAATTAAAGCATGTATTTGTATTAATTAGAACAGTGTCATTGAACTCCAGAATCAAAGGCATTGTATTCATTTATGTTGCTGGCATTGGTAAATTTTAAGTTGAACCTGTGTTTGTTTAAACCTGTATTTGGGGTGATGAATTACCATACATTAGATACACTTCAGTTCTATAAAGACTGCTGTATCTCTTGATGAGCAAAATGTTCAGTCCAGTTTAGAAAAATACTTCTTGGGTTACTCCTGATTATAATAATAATAAAATAGAATTATCTAGTTAGGAGATGCAAAAGAAAAAGATAGAAATTTATGTCTCACTGGTTTCATTTTCTGTTTGTGATAACATTCATATTTCAAGGCAAGGCTTATATCAAAGGCATCAGTAATTAAAAAAGCTACTACATGATCTTCAAATATGTAACATAACATTTCATGGACTCAATTTTTAATCCACGATAATTGCCATCTTGTCAACAGATGCATTTGTTACAGACACAAATTGACGTAAAGGTTTAGTTCTGTACTTATTTATAACTCTGAACGCCCTAATTGGAAGCTAAACTGGCTATGTAATTGTAAGGAATAAATTGACAATTACGCTACTTCCACATTTTGCTATGGTATTGACTGTATTGCACACGCCTCTTTGTGCTGTAGTTTATGGAATGAAAAATTCCAATCTGTAATGAAGACAACTATGAAAAGTATTATGTGGTGACTGTTGTAAGCACCCATCCATTGTTGGACTAAGGGACTTGAGTATCTCTTTAAACAGTGTTTAAACTTACTTTAAACAGTGACTTCAAGACTTAATCTGTTTGGAAGTTTTCTAGTATTTAAATATATAGCCTTTTTTTTTTTTTTTTTGGTGTGTGTGTTGTGTTGTGGTACTAAGCAACTAATTATGACAAACCCCAATAACATATTTTTCCTGTGTCACTTGAATATTTTAGTGGTGTCAAAATCACTAATTATTTTTAATGAGTGCATATTTTTGAAGGCAGTGTTTTTTACATATAGAAAAAAGAGAATGAAAATGAAACCTCTTCATAGCAGCTCAACTTGGGAGCTAATTAAAATGGAGCTTTTAGAATGGGAAAAAATTAATTAGCCAAAAAGTTGAGAACTAGGAGTTAGCACCTCCAGAGATCTTTGAGTAGTTAAATCATTGCAAGGAAAATATCATGTTGACTTCATTTGGTTTACTATATTGTCCATTACCTGCCTATCATTTTACCTTTTGGTTCTCTTACCTGAGCTTTTCTGCTGTTCATCAGTTGCTACGGCAGCATCTTAAGCATTAAACATCCTGCTGAAGAACAAGATGCTCTGCTTCTTCTTCTGCTAATATCATCTTTAATCTTGATCTCTGGAGATTTGAATGTCTCACCCCGATGATGCTCACAGGCATCACTGACCTTGACAACAGGGGTGTCTGGTCCTCTGTGGCACTCAGTAATTCTTTTTTTTCTTTTTTTTTAAACACATATGTCTGTAATTTCCTTAGGCTGTCGGTAGATACATCAGTTGTGACAACTGTAGCTAAAGTGTAATTAATGACTAAAATTTTTAACCATGCTAACACAAGCAGGGAAGTAGCAAAAGTTCACGTGTACCATTTCTGCTTGTGTCTACAAAGATCTGAGAGAATAGGTGTTTACTTCTCCAAAAAGCAGATTAGAGTGACACTAGTATTGCTTTCTAACCCTTCCTTCTCTTGGTGTTATTTGAATAATGACTTAGCTACAGAAGTATTTCTGTGCTTTTTTTGAAACCTTTCTTTGGCTCTTGCTCTGACTCACACCAACATAGTCTTGCTGTTAGCAACCACAATATTTTAATGGGTAATTGAATTTTTTCCCCCAGTTTTTCAAGATCTGCCTTGAGTTTCTTTCTTTCCTGTCCTTTCTCAATTCATAATTAGTGACCCTGTTCAGTCCCTCAGAAGGACAGAATATAAAGAGCAAGCTATAGGCAGCAAATATAAGGAGTTTGAATGTGGGTCCCCACTGGACTTTGAGTAGGTCTAGTCTGAAGAAAATAGCATTTGAGAAGTGGGTTTACTGAACTTCAAGAGTGTCTGTTTTCAGCCTTTCTGAGCTTCAGTCCTGCTGTGCCCCTGCACCTTTCTCCTTTTTTCACTAGGAAATGATGGTGCAAAGAGAACTCATACACAGTTTGGCCAGCCTAGCCCTTTTCTAGCCTTATGAGGAGAAATATGCTCTAAACCATGTGACTTATGTTGCCAAGATTAACTGATTTTTATTGGATTTGGCATAACAGGATAGCTGTTTCCAGTTTCCAGAACACTGGTAAGTATCTGAGGAGGATAGTGTGGCTGGTGTGGGTTTTGGTACAGCAGAGCTGGCCTTTGAGGGAAGAGGATAGGATTGTCTTATGGGGAAGCTGTGGCAAGATCCAGAGTCTGAATCTGGGCAAGGTCAGGTCTCCAGGCTGTGCCTCAGTTTGCCAATACTGAGCAGGGATCCTGCTCTGCCTGTTATCACTTAGTGGGACAAAGGCACTTTGTCACCTTTAATCTTGAATGAGATTCGCTACCATTTTGTTGCAGAACCACTCAGTAGTGCTGTTCCCTCAGGCACCACCTATCATAAAATGAAGGATTCAGAGGATCTGGAAAGATGCCTCAATCTCATCTCTCATGGTTTCTTCCCTGCTCAGCAGGGAGACCTGCTCTGGGGTGGGCTGGGCTGCCCTTGGCTGCAGTGTTGTGAGCACAGGGGAAAGGGCCAAAGGTTTATTTGCCTCTGCCAGCAAGCTGTAGACTTGACCAGGGCAAGGGAAGCAGGCATGGAATGAGGTCACTTGTTTGGCATTGCCTTTTGTTTAGCATTCATTTCTGGCTCAAATAATAGTTGGCATACTGTCTTGAATTGAGTTAGCAATCAGGTTGCTTTTCAACAGAAATGGACTGAATGAAAGGCTCAAAAAAGGTTGACGGCAATAGAAAATTAAGCAGAATTATGAATGAAGGTGATGGCAAAAAGTCATGGAAAACTCTGACAGTATTGAGGGTTTGGAGATTAAATGATCTGCCTATATTGAAAATTGATACTAAAAGTACTGAGAAGATGCAAACAAGGATTGATTTTCAGTAGTGTAGTGGTCTGGTTTAGGCCACAAAAGAAAAAAAAAATGGAATAATCCTATAAAGTCACAGGTAGCACACAGCTGCAGAAGTGAGTGTGATTAAATACAGTTTCTTATAAGGCAAGAATTAGAAGCAGGAAATGTAGCTGTCAGGCATCATACTTAAAAGAAAAACAAATATATGGTATATAATAAAAATGTGAAAATCATTAATGTAGGAACCAGAGAAGTCAAGAAGTACAAAATACATTAAAAGAAAGATAAGACAAGCTTGTGAAAGTTAAATTTATCAGGAAATATTAACTGTTGTTATCCAAATCTGGTGACAGAATTGGGAAGGCTCTGGTATGCTGACAGCAGAAAACTGAAAGGATCTTTGCAAGGGGAAGACTGTTTCACAGGTGCCTTTCCTTGGCATGCATTACTGAGCAGTGACAGAACCATGATGGTGTCATCTGTGAGACCAGTGAATCCATCAGTGAGTTTAGTACCTTGTGCTATTTTTAGTCACAGCTGTGGCTCATCCCTACAAGCAGTGACTAACCCATTGCATCCTTGGTTATACATAGCTGGCTTGAATGTACAGAGTTAGAGTTAAAAATTATGCACCAGACCCTAGACCCCTCTGATGTCAACAGGCTTCATTCATGACATCTGATTGTCTCCCCAGCCTTTCTGTTACAAACCAGAAAGCCTTTCTGAGTCTTGAATGGCAAATTCAAAGGACATGTCAAATTCAAAGGACATGTCTGTGGTGCAAAGGTAACTGAGATGACAGATATTCCTTCCCTACATGCAAGTGTTCTTGCGTGGCCATGGCAATTGACAGAGAAGGTATTAGTCAAGAGTAAGATGGCTTTGACACCACTAGCACTTTACTGGTTTTCAGGTGAATCTCCTTATCGTCTTACCACACCTTCCTTGGCATTGCAGGACTCTGTTGGAGCATACAAAGTGGATTCATTACAGATGAAACTAAACTGAATGATGCACTCCTACCACCGAAGTGGACCCAGTCCATTGGACGGCAGTAGACCTAGACCATAGCTACTCCCCCCTGCTATAAAATATGGGCTTTATGTTCACAGAACTGGTTCATTCTAGAGATCTGTTCCTGTTACACTGCAGTACTTTGCAGTGGAAACATTGCTTGGGTTATCAGGCTTAGGAACAAGTGATCACTTTGAAGTTGTGTTCCTGTGAGACCCAAGAGTGATATTAACTGAAACTCCAGACTTTAACATTCAGAAAGGGGAAGGCTGAAAATAGTGGGTGCTGAAAATCAGATTGTTGCATGACCTCTGTATGCCCTGTCAAGGGGTCACTGAGACTTGTCTGGTGTGCACACTGAACTTGTAATTTATGTTTGTGGAGGATGTCAGGAGGAAGATTCATGTCTGGATGTGCAGGTGCTCCATTAGGACTTAGAAAGACATGGATTGATTAGGTGGTTATTGCCATCTGCAAAATTAACCTGGTCAGAGACCCCTGACAAGGAAGCTTGGTGCATAACTGGTGAACTAGTCTATCTGCTCTATCTAATAGAGCCTCAAAACATTAGCGGTAGATAACTAAGAGATCTGTGAGAGCTATCACATCTGATCCAAGGGCTCTGAACTTTTGGGGTAACATACTGCATCTGTCAGATGGCAGAACTGAATTTTGCCATGATTCTTTTGTGTCTGGATCAGCAAAATATAGGCATACAGTCCTCTGTGTGTGTGTGAGAGAGATACAGGAGGGAAGGCAGGTAGCCAGAAATTTAGCTGTTCTGGTTTGCTGTTCCTTTAGAAGCAGTGTATAAATATATGCCATATGTATAAATGAGACTTGGGAATTGAGTATATCCCACAGGTATAAATGAGACTTAAGAGTTATCTGGCAGGCTTGTGTCTATAGGAAAAGATATTTCCATGGCTCAGAACAGCATGAGGAGTTTGGGCAATCCAAGGAAATCTGCTCCATGTGAGCAATTTGTTTATGTTTTGCAACACGACCTTTTCTGACATGAACTCCAAATAAAATGAGAAAGTTGAGAGCTGAGGCACAGTCCTTCTCTGTTAAACTCATAAAGCTGCCTGTTAAAATGTATCCTGTGGATCTGGCATTCATTCACCTGCCTATCCTTCTCTGTGTTTGGTTTCTGTTCTCAGATGTGTATACTGCACAGAAACAGCCATTGCTCAGTCCTGCTTCTTACTGGTTTTCAGGGACTGGCTGGACAGAAAAAAAGGGTTTCAGGAAGCATCTCCTATTGAATGAGCACTTTAGCCCACTCTAGTTAAGAACATTATATTGTAAGGGCCACTGAGGTCCTCAGCTGTCATCAGTATTTGCTCACAAAAATCTTGTCTTGCATGTTTTGAGCCTGATCTTGAAAACCTGGAGATTTTTGACCCTAAGTATCTATCCAGGTGTTACTTGAGGTGTTTCTGGTTTGTCAGACAGCTTCTTTTAGATATGATTGAATACATGGATCCATCATCACTGGTTTGTACTAAGACAGGGCAATACAGCTGGATTTGGGAGGTCTGCTCTTTATTCCTGACCTTGCTGGTAGCATTCTTTGTTGCCTGTGGTAAGCTACCTCACTGCTGTTTCCTTTGCCACTAAATGGGGATAATGCTGCTGAGGAAAAATCTTTTAAAGTTATAACAAAAGTGATAGAACAGCTGAATGCTGTTGGTGTTATTACTTGTGTGTGTGAATTTTCTAAGTAGTAACTGGGGAACACAGGAAACGAGAGAGAGTGGCTGGAGTCATCAGTTCCCATCTTCTTTTTTGCAGACAAGCATATCATACAAAATTCTCAAAAACCATCTCAAACAATCTCATTAATCTAATCAGAGCTTTAACATCTTCTTTTTGAAGACAGTTTCAAAACTTCACTGTCTGCAGATTAAAAGCCTCATCCAATTTGCACAACAAAAATAAATTCTTTATGGAAGAGCTATGTCTGTTTGCATGCAAGCATTGTCTGGCACCTCTGCCTCTGTTACAAGTTTACAGAGAGGTGTCATTCTCAGACTTTTGTTGTATGATGCTGAAAGATTAAGTAGTTTTTATCTGCCTATGCAAAAGTCTCACTGTTCCACGAAGTCCTGCCTTTGCGTGTTCCTATGGTTTTTTTTTTTTTTTTTTTTTTTTCTCTGTGCAGAGGATGACAGTGTTTTTCAGGCTATTGTAAGTGAGATTTTAAAAATACCTTTCCTGATTAATTTCAGAATTATATTTACTTTTCTTCAAGGCTGTTTTGGTGGCCTGCAGTCAATGTGTGATTGATTTGGATGTGCAAGTACATCTCTTTCCACCTAGCAAACTTAAAACTTGAGCAAAAATTCTCTGAAGAGAATATTTTGCATTAAGTAATGTTAAATTCAGTCTTATTACTGCAGACCTCAAACCTGATCAGTTTTATATAGAGAATCTTATTTACAGCTGTACCTCATTAATAAAATGATCAGGCCCTTAAGGTATTTCCTCTTGGTATCTTTCAGCCTTTCAGTATCATTCTGCTATTAGCACAATTAAGTGAATTATTGGTGCAATGAGCTTTAGTCTGTCTTGGATCAATCACCATATTTTCTAACTAAATACATAAAACTTTTGTGCCACCTCTCTGTGGTTGCCAGACCTGATTTGATAGGTCTTTAATAGTGCTTATTGTGAGATTTATGATTTCAGAGTGCCAGGGATTTCTCCACTGCTCTTGGTTAGTTATTTTCAGTTCTTTCAATTTGGACACATAAAAGTCTGCATAACGATAGACATGTTGGAAATTTTGGAGAATATAGAATATAGAAAATACCAATAGAAAACTTTTATCACAAGGATTTACAGCCCTTTGCTTGATAAAAGATTATAAAAAAGGATTATTGAGGAAAAAAGATTGTATAGTGAATACAGACTTTGAGAAATTCCTTGGCTCTTAGTTTCATACAACTTTTTGTAAAATTCAGGTAATTGTATGTCGTTTCTTGATCGGAATATGTGAAGCAGTATAAAATTTAAAGACCTTGTTAAAAGCCTTATTTTTTTATCATTGATAATTGTACTGATGACTATTAACTATAGATGTGGATGTAGATCTTGGGTTTGACCTGTTCCAGTAAGAGTTTCCTGGATACTTTTTACTTAGAAATATATTGAAATTTCTCAAATGCTTTTGCGGCAGGATGGAGCCTTCCAGAGTTTGGATGCTCTCAGGCACGGGGTGTGTGTGGTTCTTGAGGTGTCCTGCACAGGGCCAGGAGTTGGACTCAGTGATCCTGATGGGGTCCCTTCTGGCTCAGCATATTCCGTGATTCTATGAAAGCTATTCATAACAGGAACAAGGATAACCCTTCTTCTGTGCTCAGAGTGTGTGACAGTCTATTGTGTGGGGCACATGTTTCAGATATAGGTTGCTATGTCTCTGTTCTGCCTATGTATCTTGGCCATTGGAAAAGTCTCAGTTTGAAGTCCTATTTTTCATAAAAAAGTTGGAGAAGGTAGGAAAGAGGACAGAGGAAAGAGCAAAATCAAATAGTTAATACACAGTTTCATAGAGCCAAAGCAGAATTCAGGTCTTAGTCCCTGTTTGAAAAAGTTGAACATGGGTCTTGCACCTGTGCGTGTGGTCTGTTAAATCAATTTTATACAGAATTCTATGGAAATGGCATGAAAGTTCTCAATTGTAGAGGAAAGTAATTTGCTGATCACCTTCAGTCCTACTGGATACACAAACTGGTGTGGATTCATAAAGAAGATAAATAGGTGGCAGACACTTTGAAATATTTGCCATAACTTTACGTGTTGCATTTGTACATGAAAACCAAAGAGACTCCAGGTTTAATGTGTGAAGGACCATAGCTCAAGATCTCCTCATGTATCTTGTCTCACGTGTCTTTTACTGCCAAGATCTGGTATTTGGATATTCTACAGACCATAGTCTTCCCCCTCTTTCCCTTTGTCCCTCTCCAACTCCACCAAGAAAACTGGACCTCAGCTTTGTGTGTCTCTCATTCTGCTGATGCCCAGCATAAGATAAAAAATCTAGATAGGCACAACCAGTTTGCCCTCACAGCAGAGTTCCTTTTTGTCCTCTCAACTCTATCCAAACCATGAATGGGTTGTAGAGTGATTTCTTCCTTGGAGGCCAGTGGCATAGCTTCCAGGTGAGATCTGAATTAGTAATCCTTGGCCAGTTTTGCCAGTGAGGTGTTCTCATGTGCCTCTTACTGTCCTGCCTTCTTTTTTTTGCCTGGGACAGTCCTCTGCCAGCTCAATGCTTGGTGGCATTCTCCTGAGACTCTCTGGTAACATCTCATGGGCATGGAATGTGTTTCTCAGGATGGGGTTAATTTCAACTTAGCTTTTTATTTGATTACAAAAATGCCAGGAAATGTAGAGGCACAAGTGCATTCTCATATTGAAACAATAAATCTGAATACTTGTTCCAAGGACTTTTAATTATCAGAGTAAAGGAGGGCAAACCCCTTGGAAGGTCTGTGTGGCCAGCTCCAAATGCCTTGTCAGTGGATTATCACATCAAATGAAATCCCTTAATTTGTGTGCAAGCCCGAACTGAGGGGACATCCTGCTACTCTTTTTGGTTTCATTTTGTCACAGATGCTTCACTGCTACACTGGATCCACACTGGTTCCTCTTCTGTGTTCATTTTACAAACCATTTCTGAGGGCCATTCTGCTTCATCAAACAAGTTTAAGCCTGGGTGCATGTGCTTAGTGCTTTAGGTATGACCTAGAACAATTTTCTTCGGAAACTATGTTTTTAAATTTTTCAGGAATTTTTTTTTTGCACTGATAAATAAGGACTATTGCATTTAGATGACATTAAAACAGTATCAAATCTGATGATAGAAAGCATGGCTCATTTTATTCAAATGCAGCCATGCAACCCTGACTTGCCTACAAGCAGACATATTTTTAATGGTAAGCAAAGTTTATTTGTGTTAGAGTCATTTCTCCAAATGACCTTGACAATTTGCAGTCCCCTGCAGCTAATAGCTTTCTGAATGCAAACAGTGAAGCCTGAACTCTGTAGGTGAATAAAGTAATGCTTTACTGCTTGTTAAGGTGCTTTTTGTATGGTTTAATAACAGCACTGAATTAAAAACTGTTTAATCTTTCTTATTAACAGTTAACCTTGGTGTCCCTCAGCATTTTTTTTTTGTTCTAATTTGGTTAGTGTGCTCCGTTCTTGAGTTAGTTGCTTGTTTTAAGAAATTGTTCTCTTTTCCCTTTCCTTTAATGATAGTTTTTAAAAAAATCCACTGCCAAAGGCTAGCAATAATCAATCTTTTTGCCTGATTTCCTTTTCCTTTCTTTGTTATGTATTTCCTTGAGTGATTGCATTTGTTTTATATCTAGAGTTGGAAAGAGTCATTACTTATTGAAATGATGGTCTATAAAGACTCCTTAGTCCTGAAACTAAATGCTTTTTGGTATCCTGGAAGTCTTGCTCTTGTACAGAGTTTTGCCAACATCTCTGCTTTGTCTGTGCTTTCCTGCACAGATGCTTTCCACACTTCCCTCTCATACATCTGTAGCTTTGGCAGGTTGGCTAGAAATACTCTTAAGTCAGCACAGAGGAAATCAAGGCTTCTTAAATGCCCTTTTTTTTTTTTTTCCTCTCCCCTCTTTTTTTTTTCTTTTTCTTTTTTCCCCCTGTACTTTCTGGCTCAGTTTTAATTCCATATTTTTTTCTGAAATTCTATTATGGCAGTGGTGATAATATTGATGATGAGAATTCCTTACTCCTCTTCTTTATGGAGAGACTGCTTGACAGAGTGTTAAAAAGCAGACTTAATAAAAATAAATTAATTCTATTGATAAAATGGCTAATAGTCAATATGGTGACAAGCTGTGCTGTCTTGAAATAACAATTTTAAACCCCTAAATCATTATTTAATTCTAGCAAGGCTTTTTTGCTCTGAAATTTATAAGCAGGTTTTTCTTACATGTATGGAGAGCACAAGAGCACGGATGGATTTTCCTTTGCAGATCTCAGAGGAGATTTTTGCATGTGTGCTTTAATAATAAAAATGTTGATAGTGCAAGATCTCTCTGACTAGTGAAGAAAATCTGTGGTATGTTTTTAAAAAGCAATGGTGTTGTTCATTTTTGCCTATTATAGACACTCAGATCAATAGTTGCACACAGAAATGACCATTATGTAAGTGTTCAAGTCATTAAACTGGATGTCTGTAATGTTGTGCAGAAAGGGTGCATGAACAAAGTATCATTCATCAGTATTCTACAGCAACTCTCTGCCAGCTTCCTTCTGGCACTTTTAGTCTGTTTCCTTCTTAAAGGAAACGAGATCATTCAAGGTAGGCTTGTCCTTGATGGAAGAGGTGTAAAATAGCGTACATTTTTCAAAAGTGTTATTGTTTAAGAGCTTGCTAGTATATCTTTTTGCTTCTATATTTTTTATGGCCAATACTAAGAAAATGGAGTAATATTAGAATTTGAATACTAAGAAATAGTCTTAAGAATTAAATAAATGTTCATTAAGAAACTTTTTGGATAATTGACAGCTATTTAGCTGCTTGAAAGCGGAGTTTAGTTGCCAGCTTTAACCTCTCTGAGAACAATTAATAAATTTAACAGATGACAGCTTCATAAACCAGTCCCTTAGTCAATACGGGAGGCTTGATATCGATTTTCACTCTGATAGAGAAGAATTAACTGGCAATTTAAAAATTAGCAGTTATTATGGCTATGATCTGGTTAAAGTACTTACGTGTAAGCAGACCGTAAGTCCAGGCATATGGTATTTATTTGGACCTTTAAAGGGCCCTACTTGCAAAACTTAAAGCAATTAAATTAAATGTAGTATAACTGTAAGCAAATTGTAATGAAATACAAAATTACACTGCACAGAATCAGTCTTTGTCAAGAAGTGATAGTCATAAAGGACCCCGTAAAGGGGATAAGCAAAGAATGACACAAATTTATGATAATTCAAAGTTGTTCAAGGTAGGGCAAGAGTAGAATGTGAATTACAAAGAGATTTTATAAGAGTAACTGAACAATAAAATGGAAAATGTGATTGAAAGTTCAGATAAATGCATATGTAGAGCCTATATTTATAAAATAATGGCCTCTGGACTGACCTTTACCTCTCATGAGCTACTCCTCTGAAGACACAATCTCAGTGCTTAATAATAGCCAAAAGAGCAATTCATAATTCATACATTAAAAATAAACAGGAAGACAATGGAAAATAAAAGAAAAAAGCTTGATTATACATTTGTGGAAGTCCCTTTTTTACCCGTACTTGGAATAATGTTATTGGTTCTGGTACCTTCAGAAAAAAAAATTGTTCTGGGAAATCAGCAAGGATGATTATATTCAATTGGAGGAATGAATGAGTTCAGGCTTGGAAGTCTTCAGCCTAGACAAAAGGTGTTAAGAATTCACAAAGGTGTTGTAGAAGGGTCTACACAATCATCATAGTGTAGTTGGGGAGTGACTGCTGCCTGTCTTCTCATGCAAGAACTAGGAAGTAACAAATGAAGCTCGTCAGAAGTACAATCAAACCAAGCAGAAAGAGGTGCTTTGTGGAAAGTATAAAATTATGTCTTTTTGTACTAGAAAACTATGTGAGTGCAAAAAGGTGTAGATGAGTTCAAGGACCAGGAAAGCACTGAGAAGAAAAATCTACTGGAGAATGAGAAAAACCGCACCAGGCTCAGGAAATACATCAGACTGAAAACAATTGGAGTCAAGGAATATGGATGTTGGGGAAGTATCATATATGTTTACCCTGTCTGTACTGCTTCCTACTAATGCTTGTGGCCATTCTTGGATAAAGAACACTAGGCCAGATGGACCTTTGGTCTAACCAGTACTATATACTCTTAAATTCTTTTTTATATAGAAACGGTGATAAAATATTTATATAAAATATTGTTATAAAAATCTAAAATTTAAAACATTTATATGGAAAGAAATTGATGCTGAATGTAAGTTACTAAATACAAAGGACACTGAAAGGTGAAAGAGTCCATTATAAATGGCTAACAGAGTTAAAAATAATAAAGCTTTTAAAATAAAGGATCATTATAAAATACAGTTTTTAGCTATAACCAAGATAGCTTCTGCCAACATAATCTTATTTCAAGTAAATGGAATGAGGTTTCTAATCGAATCCTTTCCAATTTTTCTCAGTGTTTTGCATGTTGAATTTTGAAATAAGTAAGCTCTTATTTCACATTTGGGATTTAGAATTTTTAAAGTTACAACTAGGACATATAAAAAGTTACAATATTTTTGGCATAAAGCAGAAAGATGTGTTCATTCCACTTTCTCAAGCTATCTGAATCTGGACCACAATACTGTTTAAAGAGGGTTTTTTGTTGGTGATTAGTGATGCATATGCCAGATGGCTAAGTGGCAGATATCAACATGTAGCTATTATCAAAGGAGTATTTCAGATAGGGAAGTTTTTAGGTAGTTCCCTCAGTAGCTAGTCCTTGGTTAAAAACTTGGACTATTGTTATTGTTACTCCCATGAGATGAGATGTTTGCTGGTAAATTATGTGGATACAAAGTTAAGTAATTCCAGCAGTAAAAGGAAACTTGGTGATTTTTGAACAAGTACCATTACGGTGTGATTTCAGATTCTGGATTAAATGGTCAAAGTCTGAAAATACTTATTTTTAATAGTCAGATGTAAAATAATCTTTATGAACTTGAAAGGCAAGTTATACTTATCACAGGATGAGAGCTGGATTTGAGAACCAGAAAATTGCAGAAGTCATCCTAATTACTTGCTTCTCTCATTGTAGCACTGGGGCAAACAAGGTGATATCCTTGGAGGCTCAGTCAGAACATCACTGGGTAGAAGGAGCATGATCCACTCAGCAGAGGTTGTACAGACTCAGGACTGATACAAGAGTATGGTGTCCCCGTGGTGAGGTGGATTTGAAATAACTGAGTAGAGTTCAAGGGAGGACAACAAAATGATCTTGAGGATTGTAAAAATAATGTTAAGCTGTTGGAGTGACAGCTATTCATTCATCTCTGAGAAAGAAATGGCTTTAGTACTGCATAGAGATATTTGCACAAAGAAAGATATCAGTAAAGCTGGGATTTAACAGTGGTCCTGACAGAGGTATGACAAGGTCTTGTGGCTGTGGATTTAAATAAAATGTAGCTTCCTAAAGATAGTTGAATGCCATTAGTATTTTTATTTAGAGGTGACATGTCCTGGATCAATACTGTTAGATGCCATAGAGAACACTTTTAAAAATGCATCTCAGCATCAGGTTAATTGGGTGTGGGGCATGGACATATTTTCTCCCACACATATTTGAAAGGACTTGAAGTCTTCTCACTTTTTCTACAGTGTGGCTGTATTTTCTCATTCTGTGCCAAACTGTTTACCATTCTGGGACTGAAATTTTTTAGTGTCCTTGAGTCCAGTGTTTTGGAGTACAAAATGCAGTCTTGTGCTATGCAGGGAGGTGCAAGTCAGCAGCAAACAGAAGTGTACATCTGTATGTGAAACAGAGGCTTGTGATTGTGAAGGCTGGAATTGCATCATCCTGGTATATCAACCCATTTCTATAGTGATTTTATTGTGGGTTTGGTTTTTTTTTTTTATTTTTTTTTATTTTATTTTTTTAAGTTTTTTCAGAGCTTTTATGTATGGCTTCTTCATGTACTCATGGTGGCTTGCATATAGAAAGTCAAACTTGCTCTTCTTTCCTTGTCGTCAGTCTTGTTGTGGTTTAGCTCTAGTTGGTGACTAACTACCAGGTAGCCACTCACTCTCTGCACCCCACCCCAGTGGCATAGGAGGAAAAATCAGAAACAGGAAAAACATAAAACCTATGGGTTAGATAAGAACAGTTTAGTGATTAAAACAAAGTAAATGATAACAAAAACAACAAAAAAGATAATAGCAATGAAAATAATAATAATGATAATAATAATAAGGTGATAATGATGATGCTGATGATGCTGATGAAAAGGAAAATTAAAAAAAGTGAGAGAAATAAAGGCCAAGGAAAACAAGTGATGTCCAATACAGTTGCTCACCACCGGCTGACTGATACCCTGAGCAGCAATCAGCCCCTCGCAGCCAGTTTTCCCAGCTAATAGACTGAACATGGAATCCCCCTTTGGCGAGTTTGGGTCAGCTGTCCTGGCTGTGCTCCCTCCCAGCTTTTTGTGCATCTCCTTGCTTCCAGGGCATGAAACACTGAAAAATCCTTGACTTAGGGTAAGCATTACTTAGCAACAACCATAACATCAGTCTGTTAGCAGCATTGTTCTCACACTGAATCCAAAACACTGCACTGCAGCAACTACTAAGAAGGAAACTAACTCTATCCCAGCTGAAACCAGGACATGATCTTGATGTAAGTATGAAGGATTATATTTGTTTTCTTAGAGTATCCCCAACATCCGTAGAGCATTTTGTCTTTAAATTCCCCAACTTTCTCCTGCCATTGCCTATGCTTTGCTTCATTGGTTTGTAATCTCTACTGACTGCAAGGCCAGCGGGAACTAGAGAAATTATCCTATTTATAAAGTCTTCTTGCATCCATTCTTGTTGGTCTTCTAGCACATAAAGAATTGACTTTCTTTTTTGAAACTGTGGTCACAGCGTAGAAGTTAAGTGAGGTATGAAGGGCCTGCACAGAGATGAACACTGTGTGTGATGTCCAAGAAGTGCAGTATCTTTGAACATTTTCAAAGAACCCAGTAGAAATGGGGCAACTGTAGAATCTGATAAAGGAAAAAAACTAAGCTACTGCTTTTTAGAATAATTGCTGTGTCCACCTTGCTGTCATTGGTAAATCTATATTTTTGCTCTTAGATGGCTTTCTCTTTTGACTTGTGGTTGACTTGTAACATATTCACAGACATTTTAAGTGTTCTGGCCAGTGGACACGGATTGTTCCATTCTGTTTGCAGAAATCACTTCCATTTTGCTACCTCAGTTTTTAAAACTGCAGTTATGAAAAGAAAGGTAAAATATAGGCAAAAGTGTCCCTGTTTTTCCCACCTATGAAAATAAGGGAATAGAAGACAACAGACATAGATACAGAATTATTTTCCCATATTCTTAAGTGGTAAAAATGAAAATGCAAAAAAAGGTTTACCAAAGACTATTTACTCATTCCCTTCTTGCACTTGGTTTTGGTGACAGTTATAATAAAAAATAAAAATAGGAAGAACTTTAGTGTTTAATTGGACAATTCAAAACCAACATATAATACTGTATTAAACTTCTTAAATGGAAGTTAGGCTGCAATTTCAATGCCTTTTGCTACAGAGAAAAATTGTCCTATTATAGTCTGGGTTTATATAGATAATGGCTGAAATTAATTTTGAAGAGGCTTCGTAATTTTGTTTTGGTATTTGAAATACCATTTTATATATGCCTTTTGGCATCTTTCATGCTAATTACTTTTTCATCAAATGTAGTTTTTGTAGTCCTAGCTATGATTTTCAAAAGATTAGAATTCAAAATAAATTGATGCATAAGTATTGAATTTGTGCAATTAAAATGTGCTCCAAGAAGAGAGAGGAAGTGGTTTCAGAGTCTGCTGAGATGCTTATTGTGCTTATAACTGTTGCAATGACAATAGATGCTTGTGTTGACCCTCTGTTACTAATTTAACTGCTCATAGGGATATAAATTTTCCCTTGGAAAGCAATAAAGACAATGTTTTTATAGAATCAGTGACAAACATTGAGACATCCATTGCGTTTTGTCCATAATGTAAAACATTCTCTCATAAAGATAAATAAAAATCAGTTAAATTCCACATGGTAGTGACTGGGGTTATTTGTTTCTTGTGTGCTGGGATCAGAAGTGGGCATCAGGCTTTTATTTTCTGCACAGTCAGAGGATGGCTCTAAAAACCCTGCTGGCTGGCACTGGGGGTGTTTTATGCATAGCTGTGCCAAAATGCAAGTCAGTGCTTTGTGAATCATGTGTAACCTGCTAGTAGTTTAAATAAGTAGAATATGAGTCTCCTCTGAGGCTTAAGCGAGATCTGTTTCTATGCATGGGATAATCTTGGGATTGTTACAAAATTATAGAGACAGTTTCTAGTAAATACCACTTAGAGACATGTATTTTTTCCTTGAAATTAGATAGCTAGTTTTTATTTATCATCTCCTATTGCATACGATTTTGATCACAGTGTTAATCACTGCTCCTATGAGGAAATTTTAATGGGTGCATGATTTTGCCTGTACTGTGAAGTCTTTAGTACTTTGCATGAAGGCAGATCTTTACCTGCATGGAGCTCATTGGAGGACTGTGGCTGTAAAGACTGCATTAAAAAAAACTGGAAAGTATGAAAACAGAAGTCTTATAATTCCTATGAGAAAATAATATTTTGTCACTTTCTAAAGACAGAGCTAATTAGTTACATGTTTTAAGTTACTCTAAACAAGCTTGGGCTGTACCCTTTCTCCATACTTGTTATGATTACGGTGAAGTAGAATTCCCTGTAATTAAAGGTAATTTGATCTCTGCTGTTGCATACACTTCTATATAAATGTATATACATATACTGTGCTCTACTGACAGTAATGGAAATCCCTAGGGATGTGAAAACTTGTTACACAGAATTCCAAGCAGAATTAGAGCCATAAGTTTGATTTCCTCTTTATGAATAATGGAGAATGAATGGAAATAGACTGAGATTGCTGGAAAATATGAGGACCATGCCACAAGAAGTAAATTTCTCTTGTTCTTCCCCCAAGGAAAAACTCTGTAGTAATTGAAATGGACAGAAAGAATATAAATTCCTCAGCACTAGTATTCTGTCTAACAATGCCATGGCCTGTGTCACTGCCAGGTCAAAATTTATTAAATGATAACAAAATAAAGATAAGTTAAGCCTTTTTAATTTCAGATGTAAATACAGAAAAATGCATTTGTGTATTTATGCTATATATTGCGATGCAGGAATTACTATATGAAATTTTATGAGTTTTCACAGGCTAAAAGTTAGGAATATTTATCACAGTGTCTTGGCTGAAAATTTGTGATTTAAGGACTGCTTTCTTTTGATTTTAACTGCAACTCTGAATATTATATGTTTATATTTTGAGATAATTAGAACTATTATTGTTATTTGTTTGTTTGATTGGTTGATTGGTTGGTTTTTGCCCCCCCAGTCAACCTGAGAAATGTGAACCTGGCACAGCCCTGGCTGTAGTTGCTTACGTTTTGGGTGGGATATAGGAAATGCTGGGTTAGATCCAGATGTGTGGGGATGGTGTGGAGGTCTTCAGAGAACTGATGTCGCAGGTGGCAGGGATGGCATGTCTGAAGAACAAAAGACTGGGGGAAATCAAACCTTGTCCTTTTTGGAACTGGTGAAAAAATCAGTTAACTCCTAAGTAACTGATACACACTTTCAGTCATAACACCAGTTTAACACAGTTCTGCCAGGGACCCTGAGACTTTTTGCTACTATGTTTGCTTCACTTTTAAGGACTTAAAGTACTTTTTCCTCCAGTTAGCTACATTGACAGGAGACCCAGAAAATGTAGCAATACAATTTCCATTACTGGCTGAAGTTTCACTACTTAGTAGAACAGCCCCCACATAAGTACTTCTTTAATTTTTTAAATGCATGTTTACAATGTCTCTCATGCTTCTTACCTGAGCCCATGTTTAAAACAGTTTCTATTGTAGAGTTTTTCAGAATTTCATTGTTTAACAGCACGGTGAAAGAAAAGCAGTTATTTTAAGGTGCATCTAAACCAATTCAAACATAAAACCCCCAAAGTATAAATTATATTTGCAATTTCAGTGGTGTTCATGTTAACCATGTTTTTCTAATCTTTTGAGTTACAAATGAAATGGAGCACATCTTTTACAGTATTGACCTTTCAGTTGAGTTTGGCAGTCAGTAGTCACTTACTCATTGTCATTTTGGCCTCAGTTGGCATTTCTATGGAAAATGTAATTACCAGGGGCTCTCTTCCCTTAGAGAGATGCTTAGAGAGGAATGTAAGCTTGCTCTGTAACTTAAAGAAATCACATGATCAATACAGAGTTCTAGTATCAGCATGCAGCATATTATATACAGTCCAAAATTGTTTTTCTTGGAGAAGCTTGAAACATGTTCCATTTCTAAGGGGAAGGACTAGACTGCTTTTTGGGCAATGTGTGTTACTTATGTATAACCGGTTCTGTGGAATATTTATAAACTGGACCTCCAGCTTGTGGGTGTTCCCAAACTGCTGATATGATTGTTTTTGAAATTAAACAGCACTTTTGGTACCCACAGTTTCCAGATCTTCATTTTAAATTTTAACTTTTGTGACATTTCTCTGTTTGAGTTGGGAGATGGATTTTTATATATACTTCACGGTGGAAAAAATGTAGCATAGAAATTATGAGAAGGAATTGGAATTGGTTTCAGGTGCCCCAGAATATATGAAAAAATGTTTCGAAAACTAATACCTAGTCAGCAGGGACATGAGATTTATTCCGATGTTAATATGTTAAGACTATCTTCTTTTTGCCTTGTTCTTTTTTTTTTNTTTTTTTTTTTTTTCCCATAGACTTTACAAAAGTTTAGAAGTGTAAAAGGAGAGTAAGTAGGAAAAAATTTGTTTCAAATTCAAAGCGGAGTAAAAAGTAAAAAAATTAAAAATGATCCCAAACTGGTAGGTAATGGGAGGCATACAGATGGACTTTGTGCTCTGGGATGCTTTGAATACAATTGTAAACTTTGAATTTCATATACTATTGGTCAGAAAAAGATACAATTGGGAAAGAAGATAGGCAGTCCCATGTTCAAGGACTTGGTTGGATATGATTTATGGTCTTCCATGGACTTCTCTCTGATCTCGGACAACTCATAATCTTCCTAGATGAGCGAAAAACCCTGTATGAAACAGAAGCTGCCATTCGCATGTAAGAGTTGGCATCCTATGACAAGGAATACTATAGAAATGTAAATGAATTACTACGCTTTCGTGTTTATTCTTGGCAGAACACAAATTGTGCAATACAATTGCAGAGCACAGAATAGAAAAGTGGTGGAGTTCAGGATCTGACAAAGATTGGCATCAACTCATATGTAGCATATAAGCTTTTGAGGAGGGAGTTTTAGCAGTTCTTAGGACCTAGCACAGTGGAGACCTAATGGGAGATCAGGACTACTCAGCAATGGTTCTGTAAAATCTGAAAGCATAGTTTGCAATTCAGCTAGTATGATATCAATTAAGAAGAATAAAAACATAATTAGAGAAATGGGAGTGCCAAAGTAAGAAGATATATCTGGATAACCATATCCAGAGATACTGTGGTGATCTGGTGACATAGAAGCATTCCTGATTCATAGCTTTCAGACATGATTTTTTTTTACTGGACAGAAAGAAAAAGAATAGTTTATGAAAGATTCAGAGAGGAACTGGGGAAAGAGAGCTGGAGGAAGAAAAAAAATAAAAAGGCTCTTGGGTTAGAATCAGATTAGTGTTGCTCTGATCTATTTTTGTCCCAATACTGCATTTGTACATTGTAGTAGGATGTACCCAGGAAGCACTAAATGTGACTAGAAGTACAGTCTTCATTTTCTTAGTTTAAGTTGAGAACAAGCATATTGTTAACTAGCAAGGGTACCTTTTGAGGTTCTTTCTGTTTATGAGTACAGTATGATAAATGAAATACACCCAAATCACAGTATTAATCTTGCTTATTGTATTTTGGTATACCCAGAGATAACAGGGTTTACTTTTATCGTCTCCAAGATTTCATGTGATTTACTAAAAGATCTTGAAGGAAGTAACTCAGAGTAAGTCTGTAACTCAGTGAGAACTGAAGACAAATACTAATTTTATTTATTTGTTTGTTTGTTTTAATGAAAAGTAATAAAACTTGTTTAGTATGTTTGTTCACTGATAAGCAAGTTCACTTCTAAAACCAGCAATACAGATGAAAACAGTAGTGATGGCTCTATACCTTTTCCTTGTCAAAAGTTGTTGGTAGTTTGTAATTTCTTATTTTAAGTCTAGTTTTGCCATAGTTATCTATTTGCATTGCTGGTAGCTCTTCCTTCTTTCTTTGTGTAGAGTTTGTCAACCGAGTTCAGTAGCTTTTCAGCAGTACTTCTCAGGGAGTTCTTAGGTGAACTGTGAGGCATGGGTTTTGCTTGTAGACCTGTTGGAGTTGTCTGTTGCATTGTTTGCCCAATACTTTCTATTCTAAATGCTTGCTTTTGCCTAACTTTGCTACTTGAAACTAAAAACATCCATGTCAGTTGTCTTCCTGGAACAGCTCTTCCAAAGCCAAAGAAAATATCTGTATTACTTTCCTTATGTTTTAAAAATTATGTTATTTTTTTCTTTAAATTTCTTAAATATTTTTTTTTCTGCTGCATTTGATGTTGAAAAAGGAAAGAAATGAGGCAGGAGAGAAAGAAAGAAACTTATAAGAAGGTTGAGTATTTGTCTATTGACCTGTGCCTAATTTGCGTTAGGAACATAGCATAGCTAGAAGTTGCTAACAGCTACTCAGGATTACCTCCATGTTTGCTGCTGAATGTTGGAACTGCTGCATATTGGACCAAACTGAAATATCTGAAACAGGAATAGGAAATTTCTCCCTTATGTGCCATCAATGCCTCAACAGCCCACTGCCTGCAGGTCATTCCTGTGTCAAGGAGGCAGAAAACAAACTGTGGGAATCTGTAAATAGAGGATTGAAGAAAGCTGAAAAACAAGAGCATTGAAATTGTGACTTGCTATTGTTTGATGGAACTGAAGGAAAGTAGGATGACCTGGACAAGGAAATTGGGACTATCAGTTTGTAAAGAACCATTAGTGTTTGGGGAAAGATATAGCATAGATGCTAACTTTGACAGGGAGCTATTTTGAGCCTGGTAGGACTGGCAGACTCAGGCAAAGGACATGACAGTCTATTCTTAGTTTGTCAGCTAAGGTGGCAGAGATCTGTGTGATGGGTCATAGTGTTGCAACCTGGGTAGAGACCGTGTGAGTGTCAGTACAGGAATTCCTGCTTTCTTAGCTTTTGGAAAGAGAAACTAGAAAACTACATGCAAAATATTGAAGAGAACGTTACTGTGAATGCACTGACAAACATTTGTAAGTTTAGGTAGGAAACACCAAATTTCAGTTTGTCTTGGAATCCTCAGTAAAAACCATATGGATGGTGATATAATTCTAAATGACATTCAAATATCTTTATGTATAATATTTTCATATCTTTAATAACCTAACTGCTGTATTTGCTATATTTTCGTTGTCCAAATGTTGTCTTTCCACCCCATGATTGTATATCCAGGACTGACCTTCAATTATAAATGTGAAACATGAAGTTCATTCCAGCTTGTAACAAATCTAGGCTCATCTTGACACATCAAATATATCTGCCATAAGCTTCCTGCTTGGGCCTGTAATAGTTCCTCTAACTCCTTACCTGGAAGACTGTTTTTTCTTAATTCTTATTACTGATTTCATAGGAACTGTTTTGAAAGTTGAGCTAGACCTTTTAAAATTCTAAACAATATGTACATTTTCTGGAGAAGTATGTTTGAACTTTTTTTTTTTTCTTTTTGGTGCTAAAAGTAGAGCTCTCATCTGAGGAGTGGCAAGGTAAAGTTGAGATCTCCAGATCAAACACATCTGCTTTTTGTGTGCTTACAGTCATTCATTGATTTAATTTGAAACTGAATGTTCACTGCTTTGTATCTTTCTCAGTAGTGTTGACTCTGTTTTATGAGGTAGAAAAGTATGAATTCAGTTGAGCTCTATAGAATATGTTTTCCATAAGATAGCCTGCTCTGGTCACAGCCATAGATTCATTGTAGGAGTAGTTGTTTTACTGTATGTTAGCATCTGTTTGTTAGGGCCCATCTGAAAAAGGTAATTGAACAGAAAACAGTGGAATTAAACTATCCTGGTTGACTTTGCACTGAAGCATATTTGGTATATAAAGAAATGTTAAAGCCTGAAGTCCTTAAACTGCTACATGCCCAGAGAAAGTGTGTTGCAGCTCAGGTGTAAGGAGACTTGCAGCGGGTGAGGAGTGGGAATGATGCAGGAGCAGACACGTGGTTATCCTGTGGGAGCACTGGAAAAGTATTATGCAGTTTTTCAGTGTGGTTGTCTTGGTAGTTCTGTGAGAGCTGACCTTTCTTCACTTTCACCCTCTTCATCTTCTTGTCATAGAAACCCTGCATTAGTGCAGACAGCATGCTGCTGATGTTATCATCGTGATGTGTTAGACCAGCTCTGATATTCACAGTATCGTGGAATAGGCAGTGTGTTTTCTGTGTAGGTAGTCTCATCAAAATTATCTCTAAAGTGTTGTGTGGGGCTGCAGTAATGTACACTGAGAATGGACTAATATGGCATAGCCCCTCATTTATGGTCAGACTAAACAGACTTGGGGAAGGGAAGTGTGAAGCCAGTGATTCTTGAGGTTCATTTGGTCTGGCCAGGAGGAACTTCACATTGTTTACGGTACCCAGAGATTGGAGGCAGGATGGGAGGGCAGCAGTAGAGGAAGCGTAACACTCACTCTGACATCTTGGATTGCTTTCATACCACGTCCTGTGCAAAGCACAAGCTGTGGCAGCAGTCCCCATTAAATGAGATCTGGCCGTAGAATTCAAGTGAAAAACATTTTTAACTGCACCATCCAAATACAAGAGCATGTTATTGAAAGTATCCAACAGTGTCTTATTTTCAAAAATGTGTTCAGCTTTAGATTTTGGAAGAAGAATGAATGTTCTGTGCTGCCAGCTTTTTCTTCTGTTTGTTTCTTCCATAAATTTGAAATGATAGTGAGGACTTTGTGCAGCCGAGCACCGCTGGTGAATGGGTGTTGGAAAAAAGAACGAGAAGCCACAGTGGTATGGAGGAAATCATGTGGCTACAGCTATCTGTAGGAAAAATAAACATCCTTTTTGCCACTTCCCCACAAAAATGTTTTTGTATCTGGAAAGAATATGGAGCTAAGGCAGATAGAATACTGAAAGGCATTAACATCTATACACAAAATATATTGCCTCATGTAAATACAGCATTGAACAAACCATTTCACCTGAGAAGAAAAATTTGTCATTGCAGATGAATTTGGGAATTTTAAAAAATCACTGGAAGGATATATAACAATATGATTTAAAATTTAAATTCAGTTTCTTCCAGTACTATGTACAGTATAGAGGTTATTGACAATAATGTGTGGAAGGAAAATGAATACACAGACTTACTGAAATGAAATTGTAAACAGTGTATGACTGAGCTGAGGACTGCCTCTGGCTATGAAGTATTTTCTTTTCTTGGTTTTTGTATCTGTGCATTCTTTCTTTTTATGCAATATTTTGTTTGCCATCCTCAATAATTTTCATCTTCAAATGTCTTTATTTTTTATATTTTCAGTTGAGTTTAAGAGTAGAGGTGCAAAGAGGCATTTTCAAAATCAGAAGCTGGCACATGGAAGGCATGTCATTGAAGCTTACCATATGAAAGACTCACCCAGAAGACAAAGACATGCTTCAAAAATGTGCAATGTTGTAGTTGTTGCCAGCTTCTGATACAGCAATGGCATGAGTTTGTCTCTCCAGGTGAGCATTTATTCCAATAGCAAAGGAATTTGAATGAATTTTTGATGAACCACTGAGCAGGAGTCATTAATATTCACACAGAACAAAAGAGCTTTACTAAAGTCAACTCTCTCTCCATATTTCTTTTTATTCCAAACACTGTCCATCATTCTGAACACATATTCCACGGGACTGGCTGGGGTAAATGCAGAACAAATTCTTCATGCTGATATGTTTGGAACCAACATTTCTTAATCATTTAAAAAGACAAAACATTTTGGTTTTATTTATTGAATGAAAACCTAAGTGCCCTGAAAGGAGGTGATGGGAAACAGAAACCATGTGGAAAAACACAGGGATGTCCGATTAAAACCAGTCTATACACTGTCTTTGGTTCTTCAAATGAGTGACGTAAATGAAGAGGTTTCTACATCTTTATGAATCTTAAATACTGGCAGACAATATTTGGCATAGTATGACTCAAACATTCTATATTATGTTTCATAAGAGAAAAGACATGAAAACCTTTTGTCTCTTTTTAGATTTGGATCAAGACAAATAATGCATATTTCAGTGTATAACAGGTTATAGAGGAACATTGTTCTATTCTAAATTATTTTTCCCATGGATGGAGAACATATGAATAGACTTTTTCCATACCAGTGAGTACCTTTACTGTTTTTGGCAGAGTACAATCTGCAATTCAGAGTGCAATAAACTAAACCATACTGTGGATAACACATCTTGTAAAAGAAGGAAACCTGGATTTTAGTTCTAGACCGAAATTTACCCAACGAGCTCTTCTTCTGTTTATACTTAATCGATTTTAAAGTTCAGTTAACTTTAGCCTTTTCTTCCAAGCTTTCCCCAGCTCCAAACAAATCCATTTTTAAGCTCTGGAATACCTATATGGATCACACTGATAATCAACACATATCAGCTCCTCTCTCTTTACAGCATGCCTGAAAAGGTCACATCTGGAGGTGTTATTATAAGAATTAGGTTCTACCAGTGCCTTAGATAAAATGACTAACTCGTATTAAACAGATTTCTAAGTCTTGTGTTCTCCAGGTTGTTGTGATCTGAGTGAGTTCTTCTAGGGCTTGCATGAAATTAACCGGTTAATAAAGGGAATTGTTCTACATAGATATTATTTTGTAATAAATTATCAAAGAAGTAAACTTCAATTCAGCATAGTCTGTAAAAGAGGCCAGGTGGTGTTAAACTGAGTAAAGTATTTGTTCTGAACTAATTTTAACATTATCATGTGTTGTACAAGTAAAATTCATGCTTTTGTCTGAAATGCAGATCTTGCAGAACAGAAAGTAATTAGACTATTGTTTCTTCAAACATAATAATGCAGATGTCAGTTATGCTGTTTTAGATTACCTGGGAATAGTTATATGGTGAGTGCTGAGCCCCTACAATATTTTCTACTACTTATGGATTCTAACATTTTCATACATGAGAATTGTATATGGCAGAGAATTTCACATGCATTTGGTGTTAAACATAACTCTGACTTGGTACAACCAGACCCATAGGAATTAGTTGTATTGTCCTTATTGATGGAAAGATAATGGCTATCTGCATGGGAAGAAAACTGCTGTTGTTGGGTTTTCTTAGAACATAGAGCATGTTTATTTTTAAACACTTTTTTGTGGCTAGAATAGAAGAGAATAGTAGTGCATTAAAGCACATCATTAATTTGAGTCTCCAGCAGAATGAATTATGATTTCTAATGGACAGAAAATCTGTGAGGAATGTCCATATTTTTGCACTGTCTGGAAGTTATTTTGCACTAGAAGAAACAAATCACAGCAAAAATTCTGTGCTGTTTAAATGAAAGCAAAGCAGCAAAGACTGATAGACTTGAGCAGGAAGTAGAAGCAACCCAAATTTTATGCAACAAAACTGATTAAATTTGACAATATGCAAATTCATCTAGTTTTATACATATGAACAAAATGCACTTATCTGCTTTTATAACTTTTATCTGTACATCTATGAAGTCAAACATGGTTAAATACGTTTTTACAGTTAAAATTCAGATAGAAGCAGGCCTTTAGAGAAAAATCTAATTGAAATGTGTGAAGTTAAACCTTAGTATTTTGTTGGGCTCAAGATGAGACAGAGACCCTATCAGTCAGGGTCATTATACCTGAGTACAGACTTATTTTCTCTGCTTTACTTACATTTCCCCCTCGTACCCCCCCCGCC
>VXBX01001501.1:2679757-2711032 GCA_013400415.1 Scytalopus superciliaris | reverse complement strand
TTTTTTTTTTTTTTTTTGCGAATGATGGTGCAAAATTAAGCCAATTTAAAAATAATACACTCTTCTGCTAAAATCTTCACTGTTTATTTGGAAAGTGCTAGATCAGCTTTTGTTTGAGCATGACCCTGGGGGTAAAAAATTTTTAAGCTGAAATTTTGGAGATAAACTATGGATCATTGCTAAAGTAAAAGGTGAAGTTTGATGTAACTTGTTTTAAAAGACTGAAAAATCAGATCATGGATAATTTTAATCTACTTCAGATATTAAATAAAATCCTTTGAGAAGATGATCTGCATTTCTTTGAATATAGAAATATGTTACTAAATGCAAGTTGACACTCCTAAATCAGGTACTTGCCACTTCATCAATGATATAAGCAGAAAAGTATTTTTCAGTGGATGGTGGAAGATGTTTTTATCATCTTGTCACTGTTGTCATGGAAACTTGTGTATATCGTTGAACAGCGTGCATAAGGATCTAACATTTCTATTATTATTATTGCTAGCTATTGTATTTTTAGTGTATTTTCTTGAACACAGTAGTCAGTGCTTAAGAACTTGTAAGTTGCTCTCCTCAGTTACAACCAGGAACACAAATACAGGATTAGGCTGCCCAGAAAGCCCTTAGTATGGGGTTTTTTGTTAAAAGGTTCTTTTAATACAGGGTTATTAAGAGTTGTATTTCCAAGTCCATTGTAGCCTATCATAAGCACTTAAAAATTAATATTTATTCAAGTAGACTGTTTTGACACAGTACCTTTTTTGAGGAAAATGAGGTATCCACCAGTCATAAACTCTCTGGCTTTAAAGTTATGGATCTTTTCTGAATGTGCATTTTATATATTATATGCCTTTTTTTTCAATACACTCCTAAATTCATAGTATAGCTCTTGTGTATCATTGCCTTAACCTACCATGCATAGAATGGTAGGCTGAGAGAGAAGGTTGGCTATTACAATCCAGATTTAAACACTCCTGGACACGAAGTCTGTGTAACTTGTTTTCTTGTTAAAATCCTATGACTGGAACAATTCACAAAGTAGGAAAAAAGTTAAGCTAATTTTTTTCTCCAAATGAGACTTAAGAACTAGTAATTTTAAGCACAATAAGAGTGTTGTATGTTTTACATAAGTGAAGGTTTATTTTTGTCTTTTAGTGTCTGAAGGTACTACAAAATATACCCCTTCTCCATCAGTTATTTATGAATTGAAATTATTTGTCTTGATAAAAAAATGAAGTTACTGAAATAAATTTTTCATCACTGTAGAAGTGACTTCTGTGACTTCAAATGTGTTGATTGAATTCTTTTCTTAGTGTGGCCTGTTTGGTTTCTTCTTTTGTGTTTTAGGTAGCTTTCTGCAGACTATTCTGAAATGTAAAAGCTATTTTTTTAAATAGCTGTCAGTGAATAATGCAGTTTTTTGTTTTAAAGTTAGCTGTCTCTAGCAATTTGATGCAAATTTAACTTATCTGAGGATCACAATACAGTGTGAATGTACAGTGTGAATGAAGGGTTGCAGAACAGTAAAGTTTTAAAGGTATTTTTAAAGGTGTGTGTTACTTATGGTATTGGTATTGTTCAGTTCTCAGAGTTACAGCGTAAGGACTAGTAAAATATAAGTGCAGAAATATGAAGAAGAAAAAAATTAAATAAAAATAAAATAAACCACTGTGGCTTTGGTTTCTAGGAAAAAAAAAATGGATTCATTAGGTAAGTGAGGGTTATAGGCTGAAAATTAAATTTATAGGAAATGTCCAATTTTCTCATCCTGCTCCAGGAGTTTCTCTCAGTTCAGGCAGTTAAATTCAAAGTAATACCACACAAAAAATTCCTGGCAAGCAAATATGTAAGACAAATACATCTTTCTGTTATTGAAGATTACAGTAAGCTGTATATGAATATATGGTCACTGAAAGGAAAAAGGAAATATCTGTAGCTTTTTAGGATTTACTGAGGCAAAATGAAACTTGTTTATTACTGGCTTCATACCTTTTATGTGCAATCACTGATGATTTTAACTGTGGTTTATAGCAAAGTAAAATTTCAAAACTCTTATTATATTTTCCTGGCTCATTGTTCCATAGGATCCAGTTTGGGATAAAATGAAAATGTTGTAAATGGAAAACTTTGATCTATTATCCAAACTTTTCTGCATTTAAGGAGTCCTAAGAGAAAAGCCATAGTTTCCTTGTAACTCCATTTTTCTGCTGAATGTGACTTTGCTTTTATGGATATCTCACACGGTAACCCAGTCAGGTGATAATTTAGTTTTCTAGCTATCTTCTGTAGAACAGCCTTAGGAAATCTGAGCCACAAGAGCCAGAGCAGAGGCATAGCCTCAATGTGTGTTGTTGTCCCTTGGTTGCAGGGGACTAGCATGCAGATCTCTTGGCTACTTAGCATACAGACATAGCACCAGGCTCTAGCTTGGTAGGTAATAGGAAAAAAAAAAAATTGTGACTATTCATTGTTGTACTGTAAGTAAGATATGGGAGTGCTGAAGAGCCTCAGCTGCTGTGCCCCAGAACTGTTAGCTCTGGGGGGCTCCCATGCCTAGATGAACATTTGGGTAAGGGGAAAGGGGCTTTATGACACTGGACAAGAAAGTGAAATGCCACAGCTGTGTCAGGTGGAGTGGATTAAAGGTTTGCAGTGCAGTCAAACATGGCATCTCAGCTCCTGATGCATCAGCTTGTGAAGAGAGCTGTAGGAGGGGTAGATTTTTCAGGCTTCTGGCTAAACTGAAAATACTGAGAGGGTGGAAACATCAAATTCCTCCATTGCTGAGGATTTAATTTCTTGACAAATGAAAAATTAGGAAAAAAAAAAAAAGGTGGAACTGTGTATCCCATCTAGGAAGTACCACTTTTTAAGGCTTAAGAACTGTTGTGTAAACATTTTAGGCAATTTTAAATACTGGCAGAAAAATGAAGCGGAGGATTTGGGGTTTTTTTGGAGTGAAAAGCTTTATGCTGATTTATTTCAGTGTATTGTTGCTGATCACAGCTAAGGTTACATCTGCAAGGCACAATCTTGTACCCTGATAGATACTCTCACTTCTGAATGGGTTCATTTCTCAGGATAATGAGCTTGAGCTACACTGCTTCTGGTATCTAGGTTAAATTGGATATTATTATTTGAAACTAGCTGTGTACCATACAGACATGTGAAATGCTCTGTCATCAAAATCCCGTTGGGCTAGACAATGTCTCCGAGTGTGTGTTTGCAAAAAAAGTCTATATATTTATTAGGCATTGAAATTTCATTAGGTTTTCTGGGATTCAAAAGCCAGTATTCTAACATCTCATTTGTATTTGTCTTTAAAAATATAATTGCTACTCTCTGCTTTACCAGAACCTTAAATAATTTTCACTCAATGAAAATCCTAGCTTAGAATCATGAGGTATTTGCAGGTTTTGAAGTGTTGATAAAAGCAGTGTTAATACTTATGGCTAAAACTTACAGTAAGTTTTTTTTTCTCTAAATAGAGCCATTTCTTGAATTTCTTTTAATGTGAATTGGTATTTCATGTTCAGGGAGGTGAAAACTGGTAGGCTGGGATTCCTTGCTTTTTTCTAGTTTTGATTGTGGTGCTGATAGCTTAACCACAAACTTCTTTATGCAGGGCTGCTAGGAACATCCAGCCATATAGATGAGTATTTCTAGAAATGAGAAGTAATTGAGTCTCATCACTTACAAATGCCTTGTGTGCTTTTTGAAAAGACACCACCATCTGTGTTGCATTGAATTAATTGTAATTTTTTCAGTGATGTGTGTGTGTGTCCAGTAAGAGCAGAAAATAACCTTTTAATTTCAGGGATGTCTGTGGGGTGATTTTTAACTCATTGGAAACAGCAAAAGCACTAAAACTCTACATCTGCTCTTATTAGGTTTTGAGTCCAGAATTGAAAGGAGTATATTCATAACATGTATATACCTCTCAGTACAGTGCTGTGCAGACTTTCAGCTGAAATACTTTGGGCCTTAATTTGCAACCTATGTTCAAGTACTCCCTAGGAACTCTGCATTAAATAGATTTGAGATAGTGATGTTTCTGATATCTTTACTATGGCAAGCAAAGGTTCTGTTGTTCTGTGAAGTGGTAGACAAGTTCTTTCAGCTCAGCAGTACATGTAGATATTGCATATCTCAGAAGGCTTTTAGGGATTATGCCAAAACAGTCCAGCGGTATTGTTTATTCAGGGACAGAACTGAGAATCACTGCTATGTTGTTATGTGTATCAGGGCCAAAATGAGATGAAGCCTTTTAACTTTCTGGGCTAACAACTCCCAAATGTATTTCTTGAAAGACTGATAAAGGGACAAGGAGATGGTGGGGTTTTGGCCAGATGTGGACTCAGCTGTGTATGATCAAAGCAGGAAAGCTGCCCAGCTGTGCGCCTGAACCATTCACATGCTGGGCCAAATCATACTCATGGAGACCTATGCTCATTTATGCCCCATGTTTCTTCCCCTTCTGCCTCCTCAGCAGATATGTGTTTAAACCAAGTACTTGAGTAATGTTCTGTGTCAAAAAATAGTGCATTGACACAATCTAATGACTCCAAGGGTTGGGAGTTGAAATGTCTCCTTTTGTAGGATAAATCATATAGTTTGCTTTGAGAGTGGTTGTCTTCTCTTTCAAAGGTTCATACACAGGGAAGGTTGTGAATTGCAAGTACTGTGCTTCTGTTACAGTTATTTTGTATGTACAGTTGTTTTGATGTTGCATCTTCTTCAACAAAATAACCTCATTATTAAGGCTAAATTTGAACTGAGATGTGAAATTTCCATGCAGGGTGTGTGGAAGTAAAAATGTGGAGCTGTGCAGCATTTCCCTACAAAATTTGAATGAGTTCATGTTGGGTTCTTCCCTGAGGAAGCCATTTTTCCTCTTTGTATGCATATTAGGTTTTCTGTAATGCAATAGAATTTCTAATTTTGCCATGCCCTTTTGTGCATATAAATATTGTGTATACACAGCTTAGCGCTCCATTACAGTGTTTTCTTAAAATTCTGTATAATTGGATTTTGTTTAATCTGTGCTGTTTCATGCCAAAACAAAGGCTATGGATTATTCTGTTGTATATAGCAGAAAATGATTCAAAATTGTCAGTTTGGAGATTTTTGGTGTTTTGAGGAGGGAAAAAAAAGTGAGACAGGCTTTTGTGTCATATAATATCTTATTGCATCTGGTATGTGGAAAGTGGAATTTTGAATAACTTGTGTAGGGTTGATTCTGTGATATATTTCTCTTACTTTGTGCATAGTGTTATATTTTTCTGTAATATGATTATGTTTTTATATATAAAGAAATTATAGCAGTTTTCTGCTTCTTGTATTGTGAAAGCTACATGGGACATAGGGTATTTGAAGGCTCAGTTATCCCTGACCCAGATCATGCAAAAATGAGAAAAAATTAATTGGATCAGCAGGAAAATCAGAATTAATACATAAATTTTGCTATGTTCTGCTGTTGAAAACCCACCATATATAATGTAAGCATGTTAAAAAGCTGAACACCTCCCTATTTTCCCAAAACATGAACAGTTTTGACTTTGTCATTTTGACCATATTTGCTTTGTGGTGCAAAAAATAGCAAAAGATTTCTCCTATTCAGCAAGCTTTGCAGCTACTAATAGCTTTTCCCTACTCTCTTAAATATTTTTCAATGTCTTCACTTAAAAAATTTATTAAATGTAGTAAGGAAAGGGAAATTAGCTGCATTGAAAGAATATAGTATTTGCAATATCATACCAAAAATCCCAAAGTGAAGCCTTAGTGCTGCATTTCTGTCTGGCACTTTTGTAGGTTCTCTGTCTCCTTAGCATGTGGCTCTTGAACTCACGCATGAGTCAGTTGTTTAGGTTGCTGTGCCCATAATCTTAAAAACCAGCCTATTACTGTGAACATGCAGCTCATAAGACTAAACCATTTGTTATCACCAGGATGAAATACCCTGAACTCCAAAAGGAGTCAGCATAAATCACAAGTAGTTCTCACCTGTACAAACCAGACTTCTATGTTTAAACCTAAACTTCAGCAATGCCAATCCAAGCTTGAACTTTAGGAACTTATATTTGAGAGTGCAATGGAAAGTCTTAACTCTTTCTGTACCGTTAATGTATAAAGAATTCTGTCTCTTGGTTTAGGCTGAAAGCAGTTTGTGTCTTTGTTCTTAATACCTTTTTTTTTTTTCCCAAGTTTTCAGACCTTAACTAAGTCAAATGTATTTTTTCTCATATTTGAAATGTTTCTTTTTCTAAGGAAATGTGTGTTTTTAAATAAGCTCTAAGGATTGTGTTTGGGCACATGTACTTAAAATTCTTCGAAAAAATTTTTTTAAGAGCACAAATTCTTTATATCTTTGCCTGATTGCAAAGCTGTGTAGTAGTGAATGACTTTGCTAGATGAAGTTCAGAACCATGACCTCTACAAAATGAGAAATATACAAGATACAGTTTGGAAATAAAAATGAACTTAAAATGCTGGTTGCTTCAACTGGTTCTATAATACCTCCTTGCTTGTTTTACAGAAGCAAACACTCTGACACTGCACCAACCGACCTAAGGATATCTTTCAGTTTCACTGCAGCTGGAGTCAGTGACTTCATACTGAAAAAAGGTTGGTTTTGAGACTACAGACCATGAGAGTTTGTAACAGTGAAAGAATGTACGTGTCTGTGTGAATACATAGCCATGTATACTTGTAAGTAATACAGACTTGTCTGTATCTATGTATGCACAGATTTAACCTGCAGCTGATGTGATATGGAAAGCATTTAAGGAATTTTATAAGCTTTGTGGAAAAGAAGTAATTCTGAAAAATATACTAGCAATTATATCTACTGGGAAATGAGAATAGTGTGCTTTTTAAATCAAAAAGTTCTATTATTTGGGCAACAAAGTTGTGTGATAACTGGTTTTGGGGTCATTGATGCCTTGCATCTTTGAACTGGGCAGTTTTCTCATAAACTTAGACTCAGTGTTCCCCTTTTAATCCTGTTAATTTTACTAAATTGCTTATGTTACAAATTAACTGCATCACAGTGTTTTAATTGTGTTCATAGTCATTTTAAAAATAGTTGAGGGGGATAGGTCATTTAATTATATTTTATCAGTAAGAAAGCATTAGCTCTGCTGTGTCTGATAGCTAGCAAGGCCATCTGCAATGCTTTTCACTTCACTCACACTGAGTTGTTCAGATAAAGACTGTCAAGTGCTGCCTAAATAAGGAAGGAGCTGTGGTAGGGTTAGGTTCAGTGGAGGACTAGCTTACTGGAGAGTCTGAGCTGTTTCCTGCAGCACTGAACCTTTGTAGAGTTTTCACTGTTGTTTCCTGCAAAGTATTAAAATGCGAGTGTCTGCCATTCAGGATCTCAAGGAGAATGAAAATGAGAATGGGGAAGAAGAAGAAACGGTGAGTTAAATCCCAATAGCTTTAAAAAGTACTCATTTCCTTCTGTTGCTGCTCTTCAGGATGATAAACCTGGAATGATTACCTTTCTTTTACAGGTCTTCCTCAAGCCTGTTATTGAGGACAGGAATATGGAACTAGCCCGAAAATGCAGTGAATTAATAAGTGAGGTAAGTGGCAGTGACTGTTTGCATCCTTAAATTTAAAAGGTTAGTTTCAAGTGTGTTTATATTTATGATACATATTTTCTCAGATATGTACAGTACAGCTCGTGCCCATCCAAGGCTCAGATATAAAAGCACACCACGTAATAGGAAAGCACAGAGTGCTCTAGTACCACAAATTATCAGCTGCAGAAGGACGAGCTTTTCAGAGTGCTTGGATGGTATGAAGCATTGGCCCTAGAAAGGAGAAGCTTTCAAAATGTGAATGTCAGGTGTCTGCCATGAGAACACCTTGGCTGCTTTCATCAGGAAAGTGCAGCACTTTGGCTGGTTATAGCATAATCCTATGCAGTTTGACTGGTTTGAACAGAACTGGGTTCAGTATAGGTAGCTGTAAGGAGGGAGGTTAAAAATGGCAGATGAATTTTGAGTGTTCTCTGTTGGTCTGTGGTCATAGACGCTCAGAACTGCTCAGCATATTGTTATTGACTACACTTGCAGGCTGAACTCATTGAAATGCTAGAATACCTTAAATGTATTTAACTTGACTTAGTTGCTATAGATTTTTAAAACTGTTGATCAGTTATAGACATTATATAAACATCATAGATCAGATTCAAGACACTACTGAGGAGAGGGTGACTTGCTTAAATATTCTAAAGAAACTGAAAAGTGATGTCTGTCTTGTGTTGTAATCTGTATTTAGATTCATGATGTTGAGGTTACAGGAATAGAACATATAAACCCTACATTTTAGGTATACATTTTGAGGAGTTATATATCGGAAAAGAATAGCTAGCTTAGAAGAACAGTATCTGGGATGTTACAGTGCTGGTTTGAAAGTGTGACTTGACAAGGTCAAAGTTTCCTCTTTGTCCATACATTGTCTACTTCAATTTTCACAGAAAGAGTACTGAAAATTAGATAGATCCATAAGAGAAGCTACCAAGATGGCTCCCTTGTAATCTCAAGATACTTTAGGAAGTAGAAGAGATTAATAATATTCTTTTACTGATAGCTATCTACATGCTTTCTTTGAGAAAAATAGCATATGGTGCCTTAAGTGCCTGTCAACTCATGTAAAGACCAAAATGAAAATGGAGCACTTATCTGACCCAAAATACATTTATTGCTTTCATGCAGCTTCTTTCTAAACGTCGTTGCTGTTCTTAAAGGCAAAAACTTATTGAAAAATGCTAAAGAAATATTTTCTTTAATTGAAAAGGAGTTATTACTGTACTGTGTACCCATTAGGAGTAATATTGGCTGTGGCTGTTAATTAACTGTTAAATGGAGTGGCTGTATTTTCTCTGATTTTCTGCAGAGGCTTGAGAGCTAAGATGAATAACTAAGTCAAGCCAGATTTCTCAAGCTTATAATGGTTCAGGCATGTGGGCTTTTGCTGTAAACTTGTGATATGTTTAGCCTGCAACTGTGTGAGGCTTTCCTTGATACATACCAAGCATAATGGCAAAGTGTCATTAATGCTTTCAAAGCAAGAGAAATGTTTATTTGCCAGACCAATTTAATTTCAAAAAAGAAACTCTGTGTTTAAAAATAGCATCCAACTATGGGGCCTTATTCAGTCTCAGATGAAATCAGTAGGTGTTTCTTAATTTACTTGAATAGAATATGCATATGTATGGAGCATTAATTTTATTTCCCAAAATTTTTGCTATAATGGAATTTCTTATGACCAGTGAAGTCCTTTGTGCTGGGGGATAAATTCTTCACCCTGCACACTTAATTGTGGAGACCAGTAAGCTGCAAGGAGTTTGCATTCTTACCTTTGATTTTTGACTCATTGACATTCTGAACATTTTATATATTCCTTCCCCTTTTTACCATGAATGTTTTCACAAAGTATCGTTTGTGAAGATTTGTCATTGTTGTACATCTGTACATTTTATATGTTCAGTGGTTTTATGGCACTTGCAGTTTGGACCCAAGATGACCTTGGGAGAGCAGTCTGTGTCCTTGCTGACCATGAGCCTGGGTAATTGTCTTTTTCTGATGGTGGAGCTGTCAGCACAGCTCCTTCGTCAGAATGCACACCAGGAGTGTACATGCCTGAGGGAGATACTGGCGTTGCATTACGCTTGCCCTGCATTCTTTGCAGTATGGTTTTAAAAAAGTCTTACGATGGCAGTCCTTAGTGCATGTATAGCTGTCAGCCTTGAGCTGAATGTAGGGGAAGTTGTGAAGTGTTTATGTGCTCCAGTTCTTGAGGAAATCCCCAGCTGCATTTGAGCTTGGCAGATGTTTGTTCTGTGGCTGTGATACCCCCTGGACTGTTTCTCTTGACAGCCATTTCATTTAATCTCCCTCCATTATGCAATTTTATTCCACAGATGTTTTTAAAACTATCATGTGTGTTTGATTTATATGAATTACCTTCCTTTCCAGGCCTTTTCTCTTCCATCTTGAAATTAAGCCTGTCCATTTGCTTGTGGCTTATTTTCATATTTGTTTTGATTATGTGGTGTGATGTTGTCAATGCTGTTATAAGCAGAGATAGGAATTATTATACATGATATTTGAGCAAACCATCATAATCCCTTTTGGTAGAATGGCAGACACTGCCTCTGAAGATTCTGCTCAATTTTGGTAATGTGTGGTACCAGTGCTTCTTGTCCTCTACAGCAACAAGTAGAACTACTTGCCATTTAGCTGTCCTTGCACAGAGTCCACCTTTGCTCTAGCATGTCTGCTATAAAGGAAAGGCTGAAAAAGGCCTACAGTCAAGTGCAGGAACAGCGTGCCTTTCCACTCATACCAACAGGGTTCTAACAACCTAATTTTGGTTGCAGCTGTTCCCCTGGCCTTGCTGTTACTAATCACAGCCTCTAACTCAAGAAGGAGTTAGAGGTTCAAATTGTTGGAGTCTACTGAAATACTGTGGAGTAATAGTACTGTATGCTTTGCCATTTTCTGATGCTTTTCTTTAGGTTTCTCTGACCACAGAGAGAGGATTTTGTATTAGATGGATCTGTGGTCTGACACAGTTCTAAGTCTTATGAGAGGTTATAAATTAATTAGTGTAGAGTTGGAAAGTGATCCTTAGTGGAAAAAAGTTTTTTTGTTCTAGATAAGAAGCTTTGTCATTTTTCTAAACTTAAATGGTTATTTGAGACATGACAGTTCTACAATGGATCTTGGCACGATAACTGTTGGCATGGTTACACCATCAATGTTAAGATTATTAAGAACAGTTTTTTTGAGTGTATTAATATTAAAGTTAGGTTAGTATGTGTCCCTGAATACAAAAGAGTGGTGACTGCTTGAATGAAGCTGTTACTGTTGGAGCCTTTCCTTTAGCCCACAGTATCCCTCTGTGTTTCATCCTTAAAAAAGGCTGATGGGAGAGGCCATGGACGAGATGACTTTTCTTGGCAAACCAGGAAGCTTCAGCTTAAAGGTTGGATGCCCTCATTTTATGAAGTTGATCTTTCCATATAACATCCATTAAGAAAAAAATGCAGCTTGAAGCTTACTGTTTTGGTGGTTGTCTTGGAATTTTAATCCAGTTTTACTGGATAGCTGTGCTGCTGGTCAGTTAGTTTTATGATGAGTCAGGGAGAAGAAAAGGATAAGAAGAGAGCTATTAAAATTTGGTCATTTAGTGAGCTATTTGACTTCAAAAATATATTGAAAGAGCAGTGGCTCCAGGCCATCATTCGCAAATTTTTCCTATTCTTTTTTTCACAAGACATCAGATCTGCTCAAACTAAACAGCATATTTTGTGATGAAGGGCAAGTCACTTGCAGACAAATTTTCTTATTCGGTGTTTTTGACATTTGAATTTTTAACTCCAAACCTTGAAGAGAAATGCTAACTTCTCTGCCTGTTCCTTCCAGCCACTGGTTGTTCAGTCATAGCCAACCTTTTGAGCATCTCGCTTGCATCAGCTTTAGATATTTGTCAGTGATTTATCTAAGTTGTGAGCAGTAAGACACTGTCTCCCCTGCCAGAGTCACAGCTTTAGAGGAGTTTCTATTGAGAATGCTGTCAAATCTAACCAGTAGACAGTCCCATGCATGTAGTAGATTTCCCCTGCATGTGTGCAGGTCAAACAGCAAGTGCCTGCTCATGTTTATCATAAGACTGCACTTTTTTCTGTATTGCTCTGGGATTACCCTGGAGAATGGTGTCACATGCAGGTCACATGAACCATTGGTTTTGTGGTCCTTGAGTAAAATCATGACTCAGTAATGTTCACCATTGTTCACCCAACAGGTTTTTATTTTGAATAGACTGTAGTCCACAAAGGCAGACAATATGATTTGGTAATGAGATGTAGATTCTTTCAGTAGTCCAAATGTGGATAAATTCAATATTAACCAAAGTTGTTTCCTGTGTGAGGATTAAGTAGTCATGAGTTTGAGATGAATTTGGCATTATCTAATCCATTTTGCAGTGTACAAAAAGTTTGCATCAGAAAGTACAGGAGCTGATTTTGTGTAAGCTGCCATCCTTCGCATGAATTTTCCAGGTCCCTATAGAGGAGTGTAGACTAGAACTTGTGATATCCATTAAGGATTCAGAGAGAGAGGAAATTAAGACTGCATATTTCTGTAATGCTTGGATGCAGATCATATTGCTTCTGTCAGTGCTTGTCAGCAAGTCTAGAATGCATAAATGCAAGCTGCTGTTATGCAGAATGTGAAAATGAGGTTAGAAAAATGGTAGTAGATAATAACCATGAAAGCTTACTACTAAATAATTCAATTTGCATTGATCTGAACTATTATATGTACAAAGAAAGAAATGTCACTCAAAATATTTAAGGCTATCCATGTAAAATATGTCTTTAAAACTTATTTAGTCCATCTCATCCTAATTCATTATCTTTCTTCATGCAGTTCCTATACAATAAAGGGTCCTACATATTAATCATGTCCATAGAGTTTATCCTTCTTGCAGTCTTACTAATACAAATAGTAACTCTGACTTAATCAACAGTCATGTGATACCTGCCCATACTGTTTGCTGATGGTAAGTAAAGGGTTGGTTGTTTAAAGAAAAAAAAAAAAAAAAAAGACTTGTGTTTCTATTTTTTTTACAAAATAGTAATTGTGCTTTGTTTTAAATACGGTGCAATTTAAAATTTGTTTAACTTCTGTTATTACTTGCATGTCCTGACTGTTGAGCCCTTTGTTGGCAATGGTTTGGCCGTGACCTTCTGAATTTATTCATGTAACTCCTGGATTCAGAAAGGGGCATTTGATAACATTATACAGATTCTGTGCTTGTTAGGTCTGTGTTAGAAGTTAGTTTAACAATTTTATCTTTGAGATCAAGGATCCAGGAGATCAATTATTTGATTCTTCTTTCTTTAGAGATACTAAAACATCTACAACAGTGGTGAAAATGTGCTGTAGATGTAGAGAAAAAAATCCTACCTTTTTCATCTTTATTATTAAAGCATTCTGTGACTTTTACATAGCCCTGGTACTGTGTGTGAGAACTGGGTGTTTCCCTTTATGGTTTAATTTGATCCAGCCAGAGGTACTTGGAAGCCACGCAGCATAGTATCCATGAATTAAATAAAATAATAGTAATAACTTAAAAAATAGAAGTAAAAATAGCCATTATTTATTTTTCTCTGAATGTGTTTTTAAGAAAAACCAAACTTCTTTTTCTTCTCTTTGTAGATTCACTATAAAGAAGAGTTTAAAAAATCTAAAGGCAAGTGCATATTTGTACCTGACACCCCGCAGCTAAAACATGTGAAAAGTCTCGGTGCATTTATTTCTGAGGTAAGATCTAAAAGACTGAAGAATTTTCTTGGGTTCTTATCCTTCCTAAAAATTCTTTCAGTTGAATATGGTGACTTTTAGCAAGAGAAGGTCAGTTATTTCAAATAACAATTCTATTTATAGCTAAAGTGACTTAAAAGGCTGTAATTAATATATACTGTGTATGTGAGTAAAAACAATTTGGAATTATGGGACACTTTTATTTTGGGATTCAAAGATACTTTATAAATGCTTCTGAGCCAGTCCTAGCTATCCCATTTTATGGGTGGATAAACCAAGGAATAGGAAAATAATTTTTTTGTTACTTACTCTGCAATGATGAGGTTTGCAAATTACACCTGTGAAAAGTTTCCCTGCCGTGGAGAATTCACAGCCTGATATCAAATAGAAGGAGACAAGAAAACTGTTTCTGTTTTATCATCCCTGTCCTCCTTCAGCAAGGGACCTGGGGCAGACATCAGGTCGATGTCATCTGTGGGTTGCCTGATTACTTGGGTGCATATATGTCCCATACCTGGGTCAGAGTTTTGAATTCTTCATGTACACAGACACACAGAGCTGTAGTGGCAAAGAAAGAATAACAGTCTCTGAAATGTCAGAACAGCATTTACTGCCAGCTCTTCATGTCCCAGCTACAAGGTGCCGTAGGATTGCATTTCTGATTATTTTCCACAGGTGAGAACAGCAGCAGGAGTTTTACTCAACAGAGTTGCTTTGTTTAGGAATCACTGGTTCTAGATGATTTTCTGTCATGGTGGCCCTTGGAAGACTTAAATTTTTGTTACCTTATTTTTTGTATTACCTTTATGGTAAAGAACATCCCAATACCTCTGTCTGAAGTTACATAATTTATATACATTCTGTATTCTCTTTCTGATATACAACAGTCTGCTGTGTGGCTACATTCAATATAAGTGCATCTAATGAATATTTTTGTTGTATTTAGCTTCCTGTTTTCTGAGAAAGAGTGACATTACTCCAAGGGGAGTAAATCTGATTAAATTGCAGTTCATAAGAGACAGACTATTGCAATCTACAGAAGTACAGTATATAGAGAGCATTTATCTAATCCATCTGTGCGATTCCATAGAAAAGCTGCTAATTATTAAAGATTTAGAGATATAAAGAGATTTTAAAATTTTTAAACCCCGTATGTTTTATGTTACCGCACTGTTGAGCACTCTGTCTGCTTATTGCAGCATTACCTGAAACCAGTGATGTGATGGATGGTTTATCTTGTAAATTACTGACCTCTAGTGTCCCATAACCTGTTTTTGCAAAACTCAGACACAAATTCTTAACAGCGTGTCCACAGCAGTGAGAAAGAGCCCTCTGCTTTGGGAAAAAGCAACAAATATTATAGCAAATTATTGATACATATATAATACATATGTGGAATGAGCCACTAATGAAGAACTGTATATCAGACACTAAATTAATGATATTAGACAGTATAATTTAAAATCTTTTTGGTATTTATGATTACTTTCAGCAGTACTTGACATTATTGTTTTATGAATTGAAAAAAACTTAGATATGAAGCAAAAGCCTCGGAGATTTTGAACTATTATTCTGGTCACTCTCATGAAACCCTTTTGTAAGGAATTGCTAGTACTGAACGCTGGAGGAAATTCAGGACATATAAAAAGAAATTCAAAAGTGAGACTGTAATATGAAAAGATTAAGTAGAAATGATGGTAGACATGCTATTTTCAGTGTGCCTGTCCTTTCCAGCTACATTTAATTCCTGCTTATTAATTGCTGAAACATTTGTTATTGGCCTCCCATTGCTCCTGTTATGCAACACTTGGGAAAAGAGAAAGAAAAAAGATAATTTTTCATTTTGAAAATGATTTGAAAAAGTATAGAAAAAACCCTGTCTTTCTTACCTTATATTTCCCTCCAAGTGATTGAATTTAATTAGGAGATATTTTGCATTGTTTTATGAACTAGACACATTCATCTAAAGTATTATTTGAATATGTTTTTGCTTGGAAGTTAATGGCAGCATTAAATTTTTCCAGTTCTGATTGGCTATGCCATTTTACTTATGAGAAAAAATAGGTAGTATATTTACTGTATCTTAATTTTTGCATTACATGCACCTTTTTCTGCCCTCTAGGTGAAGTACAAAGGCGCTGCTAAGAAAGACCTTTCCAACTCTCTTTATCAGCAGATGCCAGCCACAATTGACAGTGTATTTGCAAAAGAATTAATGCAGCTTCAGAGCAAGGTACAATTTTAGAATGTCAAAAATGATTTTTAGATTAACTGTGTGTCACAATATGAGATACTTGATTGCTGGCTTGATTTATTTGGGTGAGTTTATCACCCATGGTTTATCACCATAACTTCTTAATTTCAAGAACTATTCACTTTTGAAATGTTGGCAATATTTTGAAATTGTAATGTTTATTAAATGCATTTAAAAATCGCTAATGCATTCATTAATCCATTAGAAATCCATGAATGCAATAAGGAATTACTGAATTTGGTGACATTGCACAGTGCTTATAGAATAGATTGATCTTACATAGCAACTATTTCCAGTTGGGTGTTGTATTAGCTACAGAATGTTTGATGCTGAAGGGAAAAGAAAAAAAAAAACTTTAGTGACTTCTAAAGGCACTTACTGGTAGCAGTAAATGTGTTTCTAATGATACATATACTAATACAACAAATTTTATAGAATTAAAAATATGAAATCAAATATATTGAACACAGTGTAAATCATGTAAATAAACAGTAAAGTAGCAAATTCCAGTTCAGTTGCCTTCAGGGGCTTAAAAATATAATACCCTAAATGTAGGTAGATGACCCTTCACTTCTATTGATCTCAGTAGAATTGCAGATGTTAAGTATGTGTAATATGAATGAAGTTACAGATTTTCATTGTTACTCATGAGAATTACAGCTGATAGATGGTCATTGCTTTCTGTCCACCAAGCGTTTCCACATTTTTCTTGTGTTTACTTTCTTCTCTCTGAAAGATACTAACTACATATAGTTTAATACAGCCAGCGTGTGAACATGCTCCTAAATCCATAATATTGATTGTATTTCAATATGCATTCTTCTAATGCAGTGATATTTTTTCAGACAAAGGAAAATAACAAAAGAAAGGACTGAAATCTCAGGACAGCTCATAGAAAAATGTTTTGATATAAAACAGTGTGTTAATCAAGGCTATATTAAATATAGTATCATATATTTTAGTTTTCATAGTTTGAAATGGAACATATATACACTCAAGTTAAAGCAATGCAGTAGCTGAAATGACATTAATGTGACATCTCACTGAAAAGTGAGTGATCAGAGGATTTACAGTAGAAATAAACTGAGAATTAAACTTGTATAACAATTTAAAACCGATAGCTTGATTTATAAAACATTAGTTAACTATTTTGCCACATATTTACTCCTGGATTCATTCCAAATTATTACATTCTACATTAGTTTACACAAATTAATAGTTAATTAAGGTTAATTAATATTGGTGATGTGGCAGAAAAGATAAATAACTGAGACTAAAAGTGAAACCATTGATTCATCAAAAAACCCGTTTCAAGGTAAAGACTGACACTTTTATTTGATAGTTTTTGAAGGTTTTCTTCAATCATTCAGCAGTCAAAGAGAAACATATATGCATATAGGGTGACTTATATTTAAGCAGAAATTTTCCCCGTAAAATTCATACCATCCCCTTAGGAATAGATGCATTATATATCATAATCTACCATAAAACTTGAAGATACGCTGACACATTTTTCCAACTTGTGGTTGCTCTTGCAGTGGACCTGAATTTAATGCTACTTTGAGAGAGATCTCAGGGGATTTTCTAGTGAAAATGTTCTCCACAGTATTCAAATCTAATCCATATTGTGCCTATCACTGCGGTACCTAAGTAGCTAATATGAGGATTTCACATTCCAACTGGGTCAGGATGTGGCAGAGGGGGTTTCTGCTGCATCTGTCTAGCTGGGATTGTGAATTTACAGGTCATCACTTCAGGAGGAGACTCCAGATATGCTGTAGGAAGGAGAGGTAACAGCACCAGCTTGCCTTTGTGCCAGCCCTCCTGCAAAAAGTCTGCTGCAAGCACAGAACTGTAGTCTGTTTCTCAGTTAGAGTGAGGTGATTTTAAAGTAAGTGCTGATTTCCTGAGAGGTGGAAAGTACAAGTACATATCCTCCTCCCCATCCCCATTAGAACAAATCCACACCTTTGACTCCCTTTTCATGCTTCTTGAATGAAATGCTGGGCTTGAATGCTTTTGTAGCCAGATCAAGCAGGAGTTTCCTTGCTCTGTGGTGCCATGTTCTTGGCAGGAAGCATAGCCTCTTCTGCCAAGCAGGTGCATTGGGACTAGGGGATCATGGTGTGGAAAGAAAGAGAGCCACTGTCTCTCCCTGCTGCTGGCACAGGCTGGCATGCATGTTCTGGGGGATCTCCTTACACAGGTGTGTTCCCAGCAAATGGTCTCTCCCATGATTTGATGTTTGCCCCTGAAATGGTGCTGCCGTACTGCTGCTGGCCAGCAGCTCTGTCTTCAGCCTGCCCAGATTGCATCCAATTTAGCAATTTGATACACTGTTTCAAAGCACAGGTATAACTTAGGAAAGTGGAGGCAACCAGGGGATATTTCCTGTGTTTCACAAGAAGTTATTCCTCACCTACAACTGCGCTCCACTGTCCTCTCCAGAGCAAACAGACTGCCACAGCACCATTCACAAAGATTGCGCAGGAGTACTCATACAGCAATTGTCACTGACTTCAGCAGAGCCAGGACCTCGTTCCGTAGGGTTCCAGCCGTGCAATGTCAGCACTGACATATGGATCTTGCCATAATGGAGAGTACAGCACTCTGAAAAATGTGATTATCTTCCCTTGGAACTATTTCCCCATATTGACTATTTTGATACATGCTCAGTTCCCTCTTCAAGATACTCAGGAAAGCCTAAAACAAGACCACCTCTGCTGGCTCCTGCATGAAACCCACATTTGCTCTCCTGTGTTTTACGTAGAACTCTCATGAAGATGGAAATAAATACAATAGAGAAGGACATCTATCCAAAATTGTGTCCAAAAAATCATGACATTCTTTATGGGAAAAAGTGTTTCAGGAGAATGAAAAAGAAGTTTCATAGCCCCACATACTTGGGTGGCTTTTCTCAACTTCATTTTTTCCTCTACACAGAAAACCTGACTTACCTTCTAAGTAGATTTCTTGAGGGTGAGCAACCAGATCTGCCTCCATCTATTACTTTTGTCATAGTTATGCCCAGGGTAAGCTAGAGAGAGCACAAGTCTCTGTCCTCACTAAGTTCACTCTCTTTGCCAGCCTACAAAGCTCTCACCAATTTCCCTGTTCTCTGCAATGAGAAAATAAATTTGATGAGAGTAGTTTAGGCAGGGAAACTTCATTTTGATTTTCCTGAGAAGAAATGGACATTTTTTGGAGAAATTGCAATTTTCCTGTGAAAAATATTTCTGAAGGAAAACTTCTGATCATTGCTAGCTGTATACCAAGTCTTTTTCTTGTCTGAAGATCAGTATACTGAATACTTCCTTACATAGAGCAATTTTTTAATAAGGTGTCACAAACAATGATAAAGTTGTTTAAAATTGCTTGAAGGGGAAATAGTGTTGGAAAAAGTAAGCATTTCATCACTTTATTTCTGCCATAAGAAGCGATTGCACTGTTTTTCCTCTTATCTTAAAGGTATAATCTAAAGCAAACTGAAGGCAGTTTAATTTTCTCCTTTGCAAAGGGCAATATTTCAAACTATATGTCAATGCTTAACAGTATTTTCTGTTTGGTTTTAAAGATGATGACCGAAGTGAATCTTAAGCAATATTTTTAACTTCCAGAGAAAGTTTGAGGGGTTTTTGCACTGCAATGAAAATTTTGTGATTTACTGCACCATTTACAATCAAATCAATCATATAACACATTATTGGATGATTTTATGTAGTTCTTTAATTTTTTTTATGGTATGAAAAGTCATGTTTGAGATTTCCTCTATTCTTTGGTGGCAGTCTCCTGGACTTCTGTATGTTTGTTTTACATGAATACACTGGATAATCTAATTCTCTCTGTAGAGATTAAAATGACATTTTCTATGTTCTTGAACATTTCCTCCTACAAAATCCTACTTTGTGGATTTTAAGTTCAGAACTTGGCTTACTGACTGTAAAGCAAAATACAAAAATGTAATAGTTTTTGAAGTATGCTGAAACAGAGGGTCAGAGCTAGGTTAAAAGAGCACAAAGTCTTCCTTAATGCAGCTTCCTATTGACACACTGGCGTACAAGAGAGATAAGAAAAATAAAAAATGAGTACTTACAAATTAGTTCAATCTGAAGTCATACCTACTTAAATAATTGCCTTGTATTTCTCAGCTTAATAAATGGTGCCACTATAGGGTAGAGGTTATGTCAGTGACCCGTAATGCTTGATCTCTCTGTAGAGTAGTTTTGTATGCAGATTTGATAAAGGAAATCTAGTTTAACTAAAACTTGAAAAATTAACATGAGATGAGAAATAAATGTGTGCATGCTACTCTGTAAAATAATGGATCTAAGCATATTGATTAAATAATAATAATAATAATTCTTTTATGCTTCCTTGGAACTGATTTAGAAAACTGGGAATAGTTCTGCACTAAACTGTGCAAAACTGAACTAGACAGCCATTGAACCTCTCCTAGGCTGTGTTTGCTTCAGGATTTCTTCAGTGAGTTAATAAGAATAATGTGAAAAGATAGGAAGAACACAGATACCAAATAGCAAGTGAAATATTGCTGCATTAAGTTAAAGAAATGGTCATCTTTTCCCAAGATAGTGGATATTTAATTGTAATTTCTGTTGATTTTCTCATGGTGGGAGTTGATGTGCTGTCGTGTTTTGATGTCTTGGTTATGTAGCCCATTTGCCATGACAAAAATAGAGATGTTGAACCAACAAAGTGGTCATGTAATAAAATATCTATATAATTAGTAGATTTTGAAAGTAACTGTCCAGGTAAGTGACAGTGTAAGCAAGGAGAAGTTGCAAAAGAGGTTTTATAGCATATGTTTGTATAATAATTACACTTCTGCAGGTAATAATTTGTTAGTGATGCTTCAGTGTTCTCAAAGATTATGAGCTTTTCCATTTGCAAAATGTAACCAGTGTAGGCAAGTTATGGGCTCTTTTTGTTTCAATTTTAAGTTGCTTTTGTTTCCCCAGAGGCCTGATTGAGTTATACACCACACTGTATAAGGAGATGGCACATTTTAAGTTTCCTGATTTGATACTTTCATTCACATAGTAGCAATGCAAAAATGCCCCCCTCCCCCTCCTGTTTGTCTTAATCTCTCAGCCTATATATCATTTTGTAATCTGAGATAGTCAGGGCAGATACTAACATATTGCCTTGGGCACCCTACTCTGTGACTCAGATGAAGTCGTGCTGCTTTAAACAGAAACAGATACAGCATTTTCTCACAGTTCCAGTATCCTGTCCTAAAAGACTCCAAATCACCATAGTTGAGAATTCTCTCAAAATTTTCATAGCATTCTTTTACTGCTATCAAGAGTTTTAGTTTCAATCCTTCTCCTTCTGATCAGCTTTCAATCTTATTTAATATTTGCTATTTTCTTGGGGATTATTTTAGTGCTTGCTCATGAGTGCTATTAGAAAATGAGTTTTCTTGGTGCTTGCTGCTTTTTAGGCATCAAAACCTGGTGATTTCCTTAATATAAGCCTAAAAGCTTCTGACAAGAATAAGTGCAAGATCAGCTTTTCAGGCAGTTCTAGTGTGTGAGTGTGTGTATATGTAAGTATAACACAGTACAGTGAAAGCTGGATGAATGCCCAACATTGAGCTCCATTTCTATTAGAAAAATAAATATGTTTATAAAATCACAATTCAATTTCCCTTTACCATGATGATAATTGAATGTAAATATTATTTTTCTTTGTGAACCTTGGGGCTAGTCGAAATGCATATTGTGCTAGTGTTTTCCTAGCAGTAGAAAAAAAAGAAGTTTGGACTATGCGTAATTAATATAAAACTGTTTGTTTATGACAAATGCACAAATGTTTTTTTTTTCTTTTTTGAAAATAGGGTGTTTCGAGCAAAAGAAAAAGCTCTTGTTTATCCTTTTCCCTGATTTGTCTTCTTACCTTGTTAAGCTTACTTTTCTGTTTCTGTATATTACTTTTTCTTCCCTGTCTACTCATCCCTCTGTTGCAATAACAGATGCAGAAAAATCTCTGTGCTGACTGTGCCTTATATGTCTCTGTTTTGAGTGGAACCTGCTCTCATTTCAAGGTTCTGGGTCCATTAAGGACCTTAATTATTTATTATGTATCTTCCTGAATACAAGCACACTATGACACTGGGTTTAACCCAGCTCATGTTATTACACCTGCTCTGCTCAGGTCGCAAAAGTATAATGTTGCTCCTTTCAGGTTCTCTATAAACAAAAACATGATGCTGAGAAAGGAACTTCAGATTATGCACGAATGAAGGAGCCTCCAGATGTTAAGCATGCCATGGAAGTCAGTAAACACCAGAGTGATGTAAGTACTCCCCCATCTGCAATAAGTGTCTTTGCTTTGGGTAGATACATCTGCTATAGCTAACTGAAATGAACTGGGCATGGAATATTTTCATATTTCATTAGTTGGTATTTTTTTTATAGATTATTTGCTCTGGAGTAATTTGGGACAGAATGTATATAAAAACTATGCTATGAGTTAACAGTATGTGACTTCTATTCTGAATTGCAGTGAAAAGTGGTTGTTACTGTTAATCGGTAGTAACTTATCAAGGGCTATCACTTTGAAATAAAATTGCAAACAGGTTTTCTGAATGCACTTGTACTTTGAAAGTATATAAAGCTCTCTATTTACATGAACAGCAGTGTTGTTTCTCAGTGTCTTACATTGTCAGTACTTGGATAGTTCTTTAGGGGTGCTGTAGAGAGGAGAGAAGTGGGCTGTTTCTGCCCTGCTCTCACACACTTTTGTGCACATGAATAACTTTGTTCCTGTCTCATGAATACATGCCAAGTAAGCTTCAAAGAATTTAATAGAATAATTTATGATTTATTTTATAGAATCTGAGCCATAGAGTTTGGTTTGATGCCTGGCACTGGTTAATACCATTTCACCAAAGTATTTGTTCTTGTAGTTTTATTTAGATAACTTACAAATAATTATGAATACTTAGCAATATTTTGAAAGTTGGTTGATTTTTGTTTTTCAGCTGCTTATTATTGTCTTTAAATTTCATAGGTTTTCACAATATAAAAGCCTAAAAAGAGTATTTGCATTTTATATTGAAATCAAGTCAGGTTTGATTTCATGGTTAAGCTAGTGTATACTAGCTCACTGCACCATTGCCTGCGGCAGAAATGCTACTTAGATTAGTGTCTTGAATGATACAAATAACTTTGAAGAAAAACTTATGTCAGTTTTAGGTTTTGTAAAAGGTGACTTACGAGAAAAGTAAATTTTAGGAGAAAATTGGTTAAAATAGTGAGGCCATTTTAAAGGGTACACAAAGTTATAAGGACAGCTAATATGTAAATACTTTTAAATTTATGATCTATTTCCATTCTTGTAAGGTAACCAAGTCAAGTCATGTAGGCATGTCGTTTTACAATTCTTTTTTTTTCCTAGATAAGTGGGGTATTTTTTTGCTGCTAACAATGTAGAAAATGAAGCTTGGCTGTTCATTTTGAATTATCTTAAATTTCCCCTATCTTCCCTACTGACAGTGTAACAAACACTCTTAGGTTATGTAGGCTGAAAACTAAATGTCAGTGTTAGATGTATGTCTGTGTGTGCAGAATCTTGACAGCTGGCTGCTGATTAAAAGGCTGCTGGAAAACTTCAGGGAAGCATTATGTTTGAAGAATAACTTTTTCTTCTGCTGGGAAATACCTGCACTGGAACTCCCAGCAGTAATTTGCAACATGCCTTGATTACAGAATTACCTCTTCCTGTCAAACTCTGTCCGTCTCTGCTGTCCGAAGCATCAGGATTGTCACACTGACAGAGAGTAGGAGCTGGGAACATGAGTGTCTCTTCCCATAAGCAAGAGGGATTTTTTTACCTAGCAGTAGGAATGATGGTGGACTACTAGGGAAGAAAATAATTTTGGAAAGAGATGGCAATCCCTCTCAGAGAAAGGGCTGGGACCAGGAGAAATATGAGATGAGTTTCTGTATCGAATTCATCATGGTCTGAGGATTAGTCTGCTAGGGCAAAATCTATTCCCCTTCTACAGCTGTACATCACCTGCTAACAGAATTAAGAAAAGCAGGGTACAGATGTGAGGATAAATGAAATTCAGTTGTTTCATCTTCTTCAACTCTTAAAGCCAGCAAAAAAAAAAAAAAAGGAAATGAAGGCAAACAGGAGGGAAGGATGTTTTGATAAATGAGAACTTTTAACAGCATGTTAAAAATAATGAAAAAAATATGAAGGAAATTATTTTCAACCTGAACAAACTTCAAAAAAATTCAAATAAACCATTCATAGCCAACATAAAACTCTAGCCAGTTATTTTATCTGTTTAAGAACAAATTTTTTCTGGTTGCTCATGAAACCAGCTGTGGTGCAACAGGCATATATCTTTATCACACATAAAGGGGAAAGTTACATAAGTCCAGTTACTGTTCAGCAAAGTTACACAGCTCCTGTGGGCAGTATTTGGGTGTCATGGTGAGTAGCTGAGGATTTGTTGTTTTGCAAGCACAGGTTTAATTAAGAACTGTGTGAGTTTTCATCTTTGAGTCAGAGATGGAATAGTGAGCATCCCAAATGCGGAGCATTTGTCTTTCCAAACTCTTTGAGGCTATCTGTGTAATTGCAGCTTTGAAAGTGCAGGGGAAAAGAAGGGAAACCATTGAGGGACTAGAAGGACAAAGCTCTTTTATCCACCACTCAGTACAGTTTACCTATGGCAGCAGAATGCGTGTTTACCTACAATGCTCTTCCAACTCAATTCAACCTTTACATGGAGGGCTTGCAACTAATAGGATTAGGATGTGTTTAAGACTATTTACTCAGCCTTAAAATAAGCCTGACATTTATACTCTGTGAAATGTGCAAATTCATTTAAAAATTAAAACTGTATTCAACTTACAAAACAATTGTGCTGACATTTTGAACCTGTCACAAGCTATAGGTCTTCACACAGCTTTGAAGATCATTAATACACTCTGCAAGTGTGGGCAGAAGCTATGTGACAGGGAAATACTGTAGAATTTCCTGAACAATGTGATCATGTGTTAGAAAATAATTTTTCTCTTTTTCATACTTAGACTGAATAAAATTGCTCTCAAATGAACAAAAATGACTTTTTTAATGATAGGAAATGTACTTGAAAAATAAGTTAAATACTGTATAATGCTTGGACAAAAGCATGTTTATCCAAATCAGAGTACTTTTTTCTATAAATTGTGTTTGTGTTTTGTGAAATGAATGTTAATGATGTGACTTTGGCACACAAAGTCATTTGCAGAACAGTGAAATAGGGACCATGAGCCTACTTTGTCTGTGCTTGGCTGATGTCACTTAGCTCGCCTGAAAGTTTCTAAACTAGGGACCAAAACTAGGTGGTAGCTTTTTTAAAAAACATCAGGTCACAAAATACTGTTTTGCCTTATGTGTAGCTGAGGATCATGTGGATGCAAGAATGTAACTGAACAGTGAAATGACATGACAACTAAATTTCTAAAGCAAAGAAACCATTTGCCATCTTGTGCCTATGTGGAAGCTGCATGTAGCATTTGATGGAAGTACTCAAAGCTGTGGATCACTTTTTTGTCTGTTCTATGCTCTGATCCATCACTGGGCGTTATGAATAACAAAACACTGTTAAATATTTGCACAGCAATTTAAACGTTAAAATTACTGATTCTCCTCACACCATTACATGGTATGAAATAAGGAAGTGGTTCTGATTTTACAAAGAAGAAAACTGCAATAGACTCATGTATGAACATTTAAAAGGTGATTTGCAGATCTGGGGTTGGAGCCCTGGTATCTTTTCTCCCATGATTATCTACATAACAGTGCTGTTTTAAAAACGTTAGTTGACAGTTGGGCAAACTTTCGATGTATATCCACTTTCCACTCCACATAGTGTCCGTAGCAATAATTTATAAGTTTTGCTCAACATCTAAATTTGAATATTTAAGAAGTCTATACTGCCTTAGGAGTAAGGTTTTTTAACACATTCAGGATATTGTGCAGCCTCAATCTACACACACAAAAAAAGGTATGTTCTTTCTGATACAACCAAATCCTCAGATCTTAAACTCGATGCATTTAAATGTCATCAGTAACATACATGAATGCTGATGTTTGTTTTGATGCAGACCATGCTAAACTCAAACTTCTCCTTGCTCTCTGTTCAGCATCTGCATTAGAAAAATCACCTTTCACTGGCTAACTTTCTGCTGACGGTGGCTGTCATCAGTGGGTCCCTCTGGACCACTTCCAACTGGTGCTGAAAATGATGTTTACTCCTGATGTAATTGGGACCAATCAATTTTCAAGCCCCTTACTGAAAAGGATGACTGCATCAATCTGTAGTGGGCCAGAAATGTTTGTCTCTTTTACATGAGCTGGAAAACAGTTTTAAACATCCTTTGAGTGGGAATCAGAATAGCTGTTGCCAATGATGATTGTCACCAGCTAGTAATTTTCTTAATGTTGATGGACCCCAAAGTGCAGATGATAGAAAAGGGTGCAGAGACAGAGCCTACAGGCCGTTACTTACTGGACTTACAGCTCTTAGAAAATAGTAAGTAATTTCAAATTGGGGTAATTTCAAATTTAGTTGGTATTTGTAATTTACTGTTTTCAACTTTGAAACTGAAAATGGTATATTTTTTTTTTCTTTTAGTCCCTGTTTCTTTCTTGCTTGCATTTCCCACAGTCTGCTGTAACTCTTCATTTAGATCTTTCACTTCTGCTCTAAAATGGTTGGTATCTCAGCTACTTTTGCCTATGCAAAGGTCAGTTAGAGCAGATTTTTCATAAACCTGTGGCACTCATGAAGAGGAGCATTCTTGAGCCTTTGACCATGTTTTTTTGGTAGGCCCTGAGCAACCCCTTGAACTGAAGATTGAGTAAGGGCATTGTGTAATGCCTGGAAATTCCAGTCAGGGTATGAGCCTCTTGATAAGGGCTGAACCAACTCAGGAGAAAAAAGGGCCCTTTCCCTGGGTGCTTCTGCTGTTTCCTTTCTTTTGTTGCTTCTCCCATCTTGTAATCTTCTTCACTTTCCATCTTTGTGATGCCCGTGGGTACACACACCAAGCCGGTTGCTTTGCCCTGTCTACATCTGTTCTCTTGCTCTCTCAGAATAGCTCTGGTTTTACTGTTCTAACATAGCACTATTAAAAAAAAAAAAAAAAAAAACCCACAAAAAAACCCCAAAAAACAAAAAAAATCACTAGTTGGAACAGAATAGCAGCTGTGTAATAGAGGCCAGCACAGTGTCCCAATGGGAAAGGGTCAGCATCCAGGGATTGAGGTTATTCAGGAAATGGGAAACATATTTTTTCTTTCTTTGGCCTACCTCTGACAAACTACTGTTCTGCTGCATAACATTTTTATTCTCACCGGAGTATGACAAGCTGCAGAATGGAGCAAATATATATTGCAGACATTTGTAAAATGCTAGATGACTTTCCCTCCGACATAAGTAATAGGTATACTGGTTTAGGTGCAGGAAGAATAATAATTCACTCAGGGAAAGGTATAGCAATTGGCCTTGCATCTAATATAATTGGAAATGGTGAAATATAAAGGACTGTCACTGTCTTATTCCAGCTCCCCCCCCTCCCCCAGCCCACCACTTCTTTTTTTCCTGAAATTAACCACAATCCATTATTTCATGTACTATATGATCATGTCATTTGGGAGCAATAAGTGACCACATTTCCTCAACTTTATCACCACTGTTCTTGATTCTCTGATGTTAAATTCACTATATTCCTAATTTCTATTTTAAGCACATATGCTCGCCTTTAATTTGCAATTTACATGGATGATAGGGTGCTATTCAGAAACCTGTTTCTGCTGCCTTTGTGGTTTTCACTTCACCTCATGTGGTCATTAGGATGAACAGCATATAATTAACTAAATTCATGTAAAGTCCTGAATTGCAAATGCTTCTCTGTACATCTAGTTTCTTAAAAATATCTAGACATAAACCAAATAAAGCTTCCAGTGGCTTAAAACAGGTGTGAGAATCAACTTCTGTTATCTAGGTATGTGATACTTTGGGCTGTATTCATCCAACCTATTTGTTTGTTTATTTTATCAGTGATTACACTTGCATGTCACTCATGGCAGATTAAAAATTATAAGATCTATTTGTGGGCAGGCAGCCAACAGTGAAGCCTGTTTAGCTTGTCTACTTAGCTGGAGCCATATGGACGCAAAATTACTTTCCTGTTGCATGTAAAATATTTGCCAAAAAGTAAGGTTTTTTCTTTTCTTTTTTGCAATAACATTTCTACAAATTGTATTTGTCACTGACTGCTACAGTTTATGAGTTTGTTGCATTATACCCAGAGTCAAACTTTACATTGGAAATAGGACTGGAAGTTATGATGAGAATCTTCAAGTTGAGAATTTCCTTGCTGGTGAAATACTATCTTGAGAGGCTGATTAATTTTGTGAAGCATCAGAAGAAAATCTAAAAGATTTTCCAGTAAGGCAGCAATGCTTTCTATTTCCTGGAAACTTTATGTTTTCTAACTTTTGCCTGAAACTTCATTGAGTCAGACACTTTTGAATACTAGGGATGATTTTCTTAATCATTCAGAATAATTAAATTAAGACAGCCCTTGGAAATTGACTTAGATTGGCACATGTGCTACAGCAAAATTCACAAAGTCTGAAGAGGGAAAAGAAGGATAATTTGTGGAGCTCTGTAATATTCCTGAGGTCTATACTGTTCCTGTGATTGCTTTGCTAAATGGAGAATGTTTGGACTCTCCTATCTGTGATTTAGCCTTCTGGCCAAAGTTTGCTGAGCCCATTCATTGTAATAGTGGCTTTTGCACAAACAGAAAGATTCAGTCATGTACTCAACATGCTGGAACACTCAGCCTTCTTGTTCCCGTAATTGTGTAAATGAGCAGATAAGTGGCATTGTGGGAATGCTGAGGTAGAGTTGTATCATTGAATTACATACCAACTACATGGCTTTCCAGTACTGAGAAAGACATTCACTGTGGCAGAATTACAGTTTCTGTTCAGTGAAGCTGCAATCTGCTAGAGCTGATTCTGAGCTGCCAGGCTCAGTATCAGAGGAGAGTGGTGGTTAGTTTATATTTAAAAGAGTAGAACATAGGAAAAAAAGCTGTACTCTTAAAAGTCCTCTGAAATTTAATGATAAAACCTAGTATTTTGGTCTTTGCAGTGCTTTAATTTTCTACTATGCTTCTAGGCAAAACCATTTTTCATTTCATATTGTATTTAATGCTTCTGAATTTCTTCCTTACTCTTGTAACCTGTGTGTGGGTCTTACTATATAATCCCTGTCAAGCAGAAATGTGTTGGAATAAATTAGACGGAGTTCTATCGAATTTGATGGCTGAGTTGATAGGTCATTCAAAGCTGATTTATAAACTTCAAATATTTTTGTTTATTTTAAACAAAACGGTTTTTTTTTGTTTGACAGGTATCCTATAAGAAAGATGTACAAGATACTCACAAGTACACTGAAGTTCTCAACAGGCCAGACATAAAGATGGCAACTGAGATAACAAAGATAATAAGTGATGTATGTTCTCCTTTTACTCTCTTTCTATGTTTTCAGACATGTCATTTTTTTATTCCAGTTTCAATGAGATATTTTTTTGAATGCTGCTGAAATTCTCAAATGTCACAAGCAGAAAACCTGCAACCCCATATCTGATAGGGAGGTGTGATTAAAAAAACCCCCAAAACCCAACAACAAAACCCCCAGTCTTGCCTGGTATTTTAAAAAGTTATGGATGTCTCCTTTTTTGACAGTATGATCTTTGATAATTGATCTAAAGACAATGTCAAAATTCCTAAAGTTGATTTTGTTGCAACTTTATTCATGATAACCATTCTCAAAAAAACAATATGCTTGTATGCTATACTCCCCTTCAGAAGACATAGCAAGCCTTTTTTCACCATTGTACAGAAGAAACTTCCATTCCAGGACTCTGCTTCCTTTTCCCCCTCTCAGCTGGCAGCAACAGGAAAAATGTAATTCCCCGCTGTCCTGAGAGCTGTGCAAAGATGCTGCTTCCTGCATGGAGGCTCCCCTCCCTGACCTCTTTGCCCTCCCACTGTGACCTCAACTAATGGACAGGTGAAGGAGCAGTTTGAGAAGCAGCAGTGTATGATGCAGTTTAATATTTTACTGCATTTAAGTCAAACTATAGATATTAAAAACCCGGGGTCAAGATTTTAAGTAACTGATAATAATTAAATGTGAGACTGGCTAGGTGCATATGGAGAGACAGTTTTAAGAGATCTGAGATCCACCTTTTAACACTCAGGATTTTTTCAAGTGTTGTGCTCAACATGCAAATTTACTAATTGCTGTGCAAGCTCTCTTAGTGTTAGAGAGGCTTTGGGACTTTTATTTCTCCCAGTCTGTTGTTACAATGTGTCCTTGCTGATTCACAGTGCCTGAGTAATGCAAGAAGCTTATTTTAGGCAATGGGTAATTTAGTTTGTGGTATTGCAAAGCACCTATTGTTGATTCATCTGTGCTCTTTTCTAATGCATTGTGGGAAAAAATTGCAGCAATTTGCATGGAAGGCAGTTCAGCTGGAGGGATCATGTAACATCAGCCTTGTGGGACTAATTCTGCTCTGCTACACCAATGCAATCTCACTGACATTCAGCAATAGTGCAGTGGTAAAATTGAGAGTGGAATTTGACCTTACATTTCAAAAAAAGCTGCCTCTCAGCCTAGTTTTATTTCAAGACTACTTTCAGCTGCTCCAAATAATCTTGTGTTAACTGTAGACCCTGTCATAAGAAATGCTGAGCCACTGTAATTCATTCTGCCTTGATTGGGAGAACAGTATTTCTCAGGCTTAAGCTGTGCATTTGGTTATAGTTGAATTTTGTGAATGCTGTGCATTGTGTTTTACAATAGGTAAATTTTATGTTGTTAAGGAGCTGAACCCTGAGAAGGGCTTTATATAGAGCTGATCAGAACAGTAGTGTCAATGTAGATCAGTAAGTGGAACTTTTTCAACTAGCTTTAATGCTTACATTTCTCTTGATAAACACAAACAATTTATGACTGATTCATATTTTTATTTTTTAAAGACTGAGTACAAGAAAGGAAGGAGAGAGATGAATAAGGAGCCTGCTGTACTTGGAAGACCAGATTTTGAACATGCCAAAGGAGTTTCTAAACTTTTAAGCCAAGTAAGATTCTCCATCATTTTACAATGCCTTCATTCAGATATCTCATTCCTAGTAATGCAAAGAAATGTTTAGATTTTTAGATGATTATCTCTAATTGCTTGAAGATTATGTTCTCAAACTTTTCATATAGTATTGCAAAGACTGGTAAATTTAGGATTCTTAGGAAACCAAATACGCATTTTTATGCAAAAATACAATGAACTTTGACTGTTACAACTCGTCTCTTGTGAAGATGGTGTATATTTATACAGATTATCTAGGATTTCTAAAATATTAACTGTATGTAATTTAGAGGCAAATTTTGCTACTCATTCAGTTTGAGTGGAACCTTACCCTGTGATTAATCCCACTGAAGTAACTGAGGTCTTTTGTGTAACTGCTTGCTAATGTGAGTAATGGGATCTGAATTTGGCCTGACATGTAAACTACCCCCCTTCCCTCCCCCTGAAACCGAACCTTTTATGTACTACTGTTATATATTAACCTAAAAAA
>VXBX01001501.1:2561866-2679731 GCA_013400415.1 Scytalopus superciliaris | reverse complement strand
AAAAAAAAAAAAGATGAATTACTTTAGTTTTAGTTCTTAACTAAAAGGAAAACTGAGACAGAAATATTCCCTCTTTCTCTTAGTATTCTACTCTATAGAAGATCTACACATAAGACTCTACTACAGATCAACCTGACATTGTGAGAACAGTTTTGACTGCTGACCTGTTTTTGGTTTTTTTTCTCCTTTTTTTTTCTGAAGTAGTTCTTTAACAGCATGTTGCATAATCCTCACTAGTAATCCTGTCCAGCTACCCTTGGAGCTTTTGTAAACCTGGAAACAAATTCGGCCCTCCTGTAAGAGGAGGATAACACCCTTTGATTGGAGAAGGTTGTGTTAGCCTTCCCAGAGCTAGAAAAAACCCTCACATGTAAGTAGTGGATATACTAGAACAGTCTCAGCATCAGTGATGTGTAAGAAATACTTGTGACTTGGCTAGATGCTAAACATCTAGAACTATCATAAAGGGAGAATAAAGCATGACAGAGAACAAGCTGCGAAACAGTGCCATGTCTGCAGGATGTTGAGCTCCTTTTGCTGTTATCCTTAGATACCTGCTGCATGATTTTCTGTTTCATACTGGACCATCACAAACTTATTACACACAGAGAAAAAGAAGGAAATAGTTATTTTTTATAATAATTTATTGCTTTGTTGATGATGTGTTCAGAATCAAAATTAGTGTCTTTTCCAAATAGATTTCTGTCTTCCATTTTGTAATGGATCATGTGCTCATTCCTCTGCTGATGGGCAAGTCTATTACGAGATGATTTTGTGTTTAGCCTTGTGCAGACCAGGAAGTCAACTAGTGCTTTCTAGCCAGTGTGATGCTGCTTAGACCTGGGTGTTAGAGGAAATGGAGCTGTCGGTCATTTAGCAAACACCTTTAGTGGTTTTTGAAAGGTTTCATGTCTAAATTTAGTGTATAATGTCCTTTATTTCTACTCAATTGCTGCCTAAACAGTCCTTTCCTTGCAGCCTATTTCAGAATCTAGTGGGCCTGCAGCTGCCTGTTGTTGCAGATGGGACCAAACAGGATTCCTTTCCAATAGCCCTCTCCATCTTCCCAAGCCTGGTACCCATGAGATTGTGGCCAACAATCACAAGTGAAAAATATCATCTGGATCATGGGGTCTTGCAAACTGATGCTGAGCCAGCTGTATGGAAGGCTTCATCAATGCACTTTTTATCTCATTATTATTAGATGTGCTTTTTCTCTTGGACAATGCAAGCTGCATCTGCAAACACTTTATAATAGAGTCTCTTAACTGCCAGGGACTGGGATGGCAGCAGTTGTAGTTGAGATCCTCCTGCAGGAGGTAGCATTTACTGTGCAATTTCAAGTTCTTTAGAAAGCCCAAGTAGTGCAGAAGGTATGGTAGGAAGGGAGAAGCAGTTGACAGAATAAATCTGGCTTCCACTTTACTGTAAAGAAGATTCTTACTAAATCTTGGTGGTCCAAACTCTGCAGCCGTTGGCCCTGGATCTGGGTTTTGGGGTCTTTCCTTGTCTTCTCCACTCCTCGGTCTACACTTCTGTGTCTGGTTGCAGTGTCTGTGACAGGAAACATACTGGTAGAAAGGGAATTCGTGCTTCAGCCTGACACTGCTGCTGGCCATCTGCCTGCAGCAGCATGGAGGGTGTAAATACCGGGCAGCTCCCAGCAGCGGGGAGGTGCTCTCAGCAATTCCTCCACCTCCTCTGAAGGGAAGGCAGTGGCCATGAGTTGTCGAATGTTTTTATATATTATTTGAATCATTATAACACTTAGACACACTAATCATAAATCAAGAGCACAGAGAAATGAAGATGACCTCAGTGTCCAAAGAGCAGGGTGGTGGGGCAGGATGAAGAATGCACCTGTGCTGGAGGAGAGGAAGAGACCTAAATATAAGTCAGTCATGTCAGTCCTCTTCATGCAAGGATTGTGAAACAGGCTTGTAACAATTACAAGATCTAAAAAATAGTAAAGTTAATGATCTCTTTATTGTCTCCAGACTTTCTGGCTTTCAGGGTTTACATTCATTTCTCAGCAAATGGGAGGATTTTTGTGCTAAAGTTGATAATCTCCCTTAATAACATGAATCTATAAGCTGCGACATGCAGAGAAATATTAGTTATTTGACCCTCACAGTAAATTTGCAAAGTTGACAATTCTGATGGATGTAATGGGAAGAGAAGATGATAACATGTTTTAATGTGGTGCATATGGGTAGGTAATTTAGGGAGTATAGAGAACAGGAGCAAGAAGAGGTCAGGCAGTGTGGGTGTAACTAAGGGAGAAAGTAATCAAGGCGAGCAGGAAAGCAAACAAAGCGAAGAAAATAGCGTTAATGTTTGACTGGCACTCAAGGCTCTATGAAAGTCAGTGTTCTCTCTCTCTCTCTCTCTTCTTCTTCTTTTGCTTTTTAATTTTTTTATTTAACAAAGCTTTTGACAACAGCAGCAGCAAAAATAATAGCTTCCAGAACTTGTGTATTTACCCACAGCACATGGTAACCCTTTTCTGTTGATTTTAAACCAAATTTAAAACAGAAACTGTGTTAGCCCTTGTGAAAACATGAAGCCTGTCAATTTGCTGAATGCACATTGTATAATTTGGGCTATTTTTTTTTTATTAAAACAAGCTCTTGTTTATGTACTCTTTATGTCTTCTAAAGCAGTTTATTAGCTTTTTCAAAGAGCTGCTGATATGAAGTATTCCCCTTATGGTGCTCAGTAATTGGTTTTAGGATGAATAATTTTGGATATGTGTATTTGTTGCTGGATCAGGTGCTTATTGTTTCAGGCATAAAATTGTTAGAGGTAGAATGTTTTTCAAAATGCACCTTCTCTGAGTTTTTTAGTAGCAACACAAAGAGCCTAGGATTTCCTTAATCTTTCTTTGCTTCAAACTCTGCTAGTGCTTTTAGCAATGAATATTTCAGTTTTGCTCTCTTTTTATGTTACATTTCCTTCAATATATATGTGTTCTGACAGGTTTTTCCTTTTTTTAAGATGTTTTCATATGGTCATGAGGAAATGCTTTAGCTGCAAGTGTCTGCTTCATCCTGGGATCCCAGTGGTTGAATGATCCAATTTTTGTAGTTTCTTTGTAAATCTGAACAGTGGGTGATGTCATCCACTTCTGAAACTGAACACTCCCTGTGTGAACAGCTTTGAACTACAGATTTGATTTAGGAATGTTGCTGCTAAGCTTCAAAAGACACTGCTCTGTCCAGCTGCAATTCTGACTTTTATAGGTTTTGTGCAAGGCTGATGAGAACTTTGTTTATCCAGGCCTAATTTAATTCCAGTTTGGTTTTTCAGGGATGTTGTGTTAAAAGTCTGCAGAGTCTGCGCTTTCTTACGCAACCATTAGAGAGCAACCTCCACACATTTTTTTTTAAATTACCCCCCTCCCAATAATCTCTAAAAAAATAAACAAACTTAAGACTTTAATGAAGATGGTAAATAAGTAACCATCTTCTTAAGCCCTCATTATAATAAAGCTCTTGGTTAATGATGAAATTTAGATAAGTGTCCACTAACAACTGTCAATTCTATGCCTACTTGTTTGCTCATCCACCATACTATGGCATTGCTAAGACCTTCCTCTTTCAGATGGTTAGGAATCACATGAAGTGTTTTTCTTCCTTGTTTTTATTCAGAACCTTTTCTCTTAGGCATATGTTCCCTCCTTAAACTGCATTTATAACTATCCTGTTCAAAAGGATAAATACTGTGTGTGTTCTTTCACTGTGACTTATCCATGCTCTTGCTCTTTTTTCTTTACCCTCTCCCACCCCATGCTTCCTTTCAAAAGGGAGAAAGAAACAGGAAAATGTTGATAAAAGAGAAAGTGGATGTCTGTGTAGCTTTCAGTGTGACAAATCCCCTATGACAAGTTGGTTAAATGACTGCTGAAAGTGCTCTGGAAATGCTGCTGGGGTCATTGGATATTACTGCATGTCCTCTGTTTTGCCCCAGAGTGACCCATGCAATGGCTTGGGGGAGGAGAGCAAAGGCAATAAGCTGCGCAGCCAGAGGAGGCAGCAGGGCCTGGAGTTACCAAGACAGCCCTCACTGCAACAGGATCATTTACAGTCACATTGGCTGGGGTATCCTTAAATTCGGGACCCTCGTGCACATCGGCATCAGGACACAGCTCTGAAGGCAAGGCAAACGCCCTGAAGGCTGGGTTCGCTGGCCCCCACTCTCTCCTACATTAGCAGCAATGTGATCTGAAGTGACACTAAGGAGGATCTGTTACTGGAATGCCTACATTGAAATGTGTTGCTAAAAACCACATTTTACAAGATGGCATGAAACGGTGGCAGCTGGAACATGGCAAGCCAGTCGTGAGGAGAGGTCCCTTTGGCACCAATGCCTTCCCACTTAACAGGAAGCTCAAGGGCCTTGTTGTGCATTCGGTCTGTGTGTGCTGTTTGTGGCCATTTGTTGGCTGGGCAGACACCAGCAGGCAGTAGCTGGATATTTAAAGTCCTGTGCACGATATTGTTATGGAGTAAATGAGCAAAAGATAATTTTGCTCACCATGCTGGGTTGATCTCTGGGTTTGGAGGCTTTTTGAGTGACATATTCCAGCACTGCCTGATTTTCATTAGAAGGCAAGTTTTGGATACACCTTTTAAAAGAGAAAAGCCCTCTGATTTATTCCTTCACTGCTCATACAGAGCATGGATTTGCCTTTGTCTTTGTATTCAGATATATGCTTTTGCACTTGATCCAAAGCCAAGGCAAATATCAAACAATATGAACCAGATGAATCTACCAGAAGGCAATAGATACTCTCTTCTAGAGTTAAAGATCATGAAGTTCATCATGTGTTCAGATGAAGTTTCTCTTTAAAAGTAACAATGCTTTAGAATTTTCTTAGAAAATTTAACTGAAGTGCTGGAGTCGTAATGCAACTCTTGAACATATATGGCTATTTTCTGCTTGGGTGGCTTAGTTTTGGTTTCTTGTTATCCCGATTAATGAAATACTGGGCATTGTGGCTAATGATAATGAGGTTATGTAAGCTAAACCATGTTGAGGGTATTTTGAGTCAAGGAATGACTAGAAAAAAACCCCAAAACTCAACCCTCTTCCCACAACTAAAGCTGAGAAAAAAATAATTTTTGAAGGGGGTTGTTTGAGGTGGTTTAACCACTTTATCAGACATTCATGTGGGAATATAGAAAAAAAGAGTAGGAAAAAGTCCACGTATTTATTTAATGAAGAGCGTGGTAAATGATAATGGATGTTGCATAGGCTCAGATATCAGGTGTCTGACTAACATTCATGAAAGCAGCATAATTCAGACTGAACTTTATTCTCCTCCATTATACCCAGCTGTTGGAAAGAAGCAAACATGTGTGCATAGTCTCCAGATGTTTGATGATCACACATAAAAGGGGCAAAGGAAGGAGATACACTATTTGTTCGTGTTCGTATTTTCAGATTCTAAATTAAGTTCTTCAGCATGTTTTATGGAATTTTTGTGATGTATGTACTTTTAATGGCGTTGTTTCAATATTTATGTGTTGCTCATTTCCTCTTAAGTATGTTGTCATTCCCCCCCTTTTTTTGAGTGAGAAGAAAAGAGAGTGAAATTGGCGGCAGACAGTAATTTAATTATACTTTCTAGCACTGTAATGAGGTAGGCATTGTCCCCAAGAAAGGACTGTACTGCAGAGAGATTCCTCAGTGTCTCAAGGGAAATTTTGTGTGGAATTAAAAATAGACCTGGGGGCTCTGGTGGCAGTCTAGCACAGCATGAGTGACACGTGGACCTGGTGGTGGGAAGACAACTGAGTGGGAAATTTGATTCTGACTTCCCATTTCCAAGTGGTTGAAAAATTCACAGGTGACTTGTTTTACAAATGTTACGATTTATTCATCTTAGATTTTTTTTTGTTGTTATTAAAAGCACAATTTTGATGTTAACTATGAATTGAATGATTCTCAGTGAGTAGATTATTATTGTTAGTTGAACAATTCTGATTTATTTGGTTACTCAGGTGAATCATATGGTTTTGTTTCTGTTTTCTTTTTATAAATCCTTCAGCACCAGTAGTTGCATATGACAATCTTAACGTTATAGTAAAATTCAGATACATAAAACTCAATTTGAAACCAGCACAAGACAGTCACAGGTGGCCAAACTGAGCTTCTTTAAACATTGTTTAAGCATTTATGATCAAGGTAATTGCGTTCAATAAGTTTCTTTGTAGTCGGAATTCTCTGTGCCTTTTTTGAGTGCTACATGTTAACATTAGACGTGTTTGTTCTGGTGAAAGGTGAAATACAAAGAGCAGTTCAGTAAGGAAGTGAAGAGCCACCACTACAATCCTCTCGACAGTGCTTCCTTCAAGCAAGCAAAGATTGCATCCACCTTGGCAAGTGATGTAAGTTAATTGGCTTTGTATTTTACATGCATTTACATCCTGAATAACCTGACATTTGTTCACAAGTAGAATTTCTTTTGTCATCTCTTAGATTACACTGAGCTGCAGTCTCTGCTAACAGTGTGTAGCATCTACAGCATGTTATCCATTTCTTCCTCTGCTTCTGACAGAGGACCTGCAGAGTTTTTCATAACCATTTTAGATGAGATTCATCTTGCTTGATTTTGTGTGTCAAAAGGCATGACTGCTTGCTCTGAGCTAATTGCCTTGTACTTGGTCCCTTTGTATTTGGGAAATAAATACCAGGCCTAGAGCGCAATTCCTCTCACCTCTTGTAGGTGCCTGTCTTTAGAGGAGTGAGGTGCTGGCATCTCTCCAATGGTTTTAGAAGGAGGATGCATGAGCAGTTCAGATTTGGATGTCTGTCTTTTAGACTTCATTCTGCCTGTTGATCTTCTCAATGGTATTACAAAATACAGCAGTCACTAGATACAACAATGGAGCCAGACTGGAGAAAACATCTATATCGAGTGATAATGCTGTTGGGATGATATATTTAGAAGAGTATCTAATGCTAAAAATGTTAGCTCCTCCTTGAGGCTGTGATCCCGACAGCCAAGAGACAAGCCTTCATTCTGTAGTCTGGTGTTTCCAAAGTGTGGGGCACCATGCAACAGGAACAGGAGAGACTGGTTCTGGGAAGGGCACAATAGAATATGTAAATAAATGTTTCCAAAATCTACATGTGTAGTAAAAATTAAATTGAAGTAATTATTGTTGTAAGAAATGTGCAAATTGAATATCCTTGATTTAGAGTCTGCCTAAATCAGTGAAGAACACAATACATATGTGCAGGTGACTAAAGGTATTAATATAAAAGATTTTTCATCCAAGATAGGTAAGGTGGCTAGTTTTCTTCCTGTAAAGATGGGCGTACAACTATCAGAAGTATGGAAAATCCTACTGTAGGCTGATAGGAAGTTGTCTTCTGCTATTTCATTAAGTGATTATCTTTTGCCATAGGTTACCATATTACTTGTGTTTACTGAAAGCAATCTGTACTAGAGAAAACATCCAGGAGGGCTTCTCTTTTACTGCTATATATACAACTTTTAAAATTAATTGGTTAGTGTAATGCTTGAAGCAGGAGAAAAAGAATAAGAATTAATGGTGTTTAAAATGAATAGACTTGAGGTATTAAGGAAAATAATCTTGATTTAAGTGGGAGGGGAGAGGAAAAAAGAAAAAAAAATAATTCTAGTCTGAAAAGTCAAAATTCATACAAAGTCTGCTTTTGTTGTAGGTGCCCTTTTTGGAGGAAAAGTTTGCTTAGTTCCTAAGTACTCAGCAGAGTGAATCCTATATTGATTTTTCCTTTTCTTCCAAATAATAGTAGATGACCACCATCTAGTGGCTGGTAGAAATTGTTCAGGCAAGCACTTAGTGCCCTGTGTTTCTGGATGGGCACACTGTAATACAAAACTGTGAAATACTTTGTTAATATTTAGTTTGCATAACCTGAATTCTCTTTCCAGGTGAATTACAAGAAAGATTTGGAAAGCCTACATGATCCAGCATCTGATCTACCTAACCTGCTATATTTAAACCATGCTTTAAATATCAGCAAAACGCACAGTGATGTAAGTTGCCTTTTTAAGAATGACCTGAAAGATAAATGTAGTAAGAAATGTAGTATGTATAGGCACTGTAGGAAACAAAAATTTTTATTACTTGCTTCATGGTCTCATAGACTGTAGTGTTGTAACCATGGTAGATGAGGAGTGTAGAGAAGAAAATGGCTTTTTAAGAAGACATATTTCAGTTATTAGAACAAATAATATACTGTGTAAGAATCACACAGACTTCTGATGTTGAGTGTTTATTCTTATATGTCTGAAATCTTGTCTATTTTTTCCTTCATTCTAAAATACTTCTTTCCTTGCAAATCATGTCTTAGGTCTAAGATCTTGCTTTCATCTGCAAGTGTCTGCACAGAAGTGGTCATTATGCTACTTTAATATTTGGACTTAGGTCATGAACAGCCTCCCAAATGCTACCTTCCCTTAGGGCTTCTCTGTCTAAACCTTTTTTTCCCTCCAAAATGTCTGAGGCTTCCTACACTGGGTCAGAATAGGCACATGCTCCATTGTCACAAGACAGGCCACTTGATGGGACTGGTGGTCTGACATATGATAGTGGTGGGGGTTGAAACAGAAAGGAAGAGCTAGGAAATCCCTGGCTTCTGTGCCACAATGAAGCTTCTCTCCCACTCCAAGACCACCTCTGCTGCATGCATGGTGCCTGTAGGCTGGTTAGCTGCATTTGGCATCTTTATGGCAGAAACCATGGAAGGCCTGCAGAACTGCTGTGGAGAGACATGAGTGGGCAGTGTTGGGAAGGAAGATTGCTCTGTGTTTGTCAGGAGCTGAACAGATTTCAAGACAGATTTGAACTTCATCAATTTGCCATCTTATCTCTATCTTAGTGAGATAGAAACCTGGACTTTCCCTTAAGGTAGATCATGCCTTACAAAATTTATTTCTTTCTTTTGCCCAGGAAGGGTTGATTTATAATGTCCATGCACTTGTTTGAGGACTCTGTAAATACTAAGTTTCTGATTTTTGCTTTGTCCAGAGGCTGGTGGGTATTTTTTCTTGCTATAAGCAGGAAAAAGCATGCTTTGCCAATCGTTAAGCTCTCCCCTAACCAGTTATCTTCTGCAGAAATCCTATTTTCACAATCCTTCTCAGATTTAACCTCTTCATGTCATCGCTTTGATGTTAAAATGGTTTGCTCTTCTGCCTTTCTCCCTGCTTTTCCAATAGCTTCCCTGTGTTCTCCTTGTTGTCTCTCTATAGCTTCTACCAAATCTGCCTTGAAATCTGCTTCCATTATATGAAACAGTCTTCTTGACTGTACTGTTGTCTGATTTCTGAAAACTGATCATATGGTCTGGATGTTTTAGCTTCTGAAACACAGAGTTGCTTGCTAATTGCCCAATTTTGCTGTTTCCCTGCAGTATACCTTTCTTCATTGAACTTGGTGCTTTTCTTGATCATTTGCATGACATAGCTACACCTGCACCAGTGTGACAGATTGAAATCTGTATGGTTAATTAAACTCATAAATTAATATGGTTGATTGAATGAATGGGATTGCTGGTTGACCTAGAGTGTAAAAGCGTGTGCAATGTTTTGAAGCACATATGCTGTAATACCAATGCAAGGCTGTTAACAAGACAAGTTGCATGGGAATAAATTCCAACAGTTAAGAATAAAGTTTGATGGGAATCGTTGAGCACAAATAGACTGATTTTGACTGGTTGAAGTCATCTTGGTTTTATTATTTTTTATTATGTTTTATTATTTTGATAAGGAAGAGACTTCACAAGGAATTCTTTCCTCATATGGTATTGTCTTGGTTTCAGTTGGGATAATCATTTTTCTTCCTAGTGGCTGGTACAGCACTGTGTTTTGGATTTAGGATGAAAATAATGTTGGTAACAGTTTGGTTGTTAACCAAACACTGATGGTTTGGTTATTGCTGAGCAGTGCTTACCCTAAGTTAGGAACTTTTCAGCTTCTCATGTAGCCCTGCCATTGAGGTGTCTGGAGGTGTGTGAGAAGCTGAGAGAGGATACAGCAGGACAGCTGAGCCAAACTGACCAAAGAGATATCCCACACTACATGGTGTCATGCTCAGCATATAAATTAAGGGAAAACTGTCTGGGGGCTGCTCCTTGGGAAGAGGCTGAGCATTTGCCAGTGAGTGATGAGCAATTTTTTTTTCATTTGCATAAATTCTTTTTTTACTTGAGATTTCTCTCTCTTTTTATTAGTTTTTTTTATTACTGTTTATTATGATGATGAAATTTTATTTTATTTAAATTATTAAATTGTTCTTGTCTCAAGCCATGAGACAAGAACTTACTTTTACCTTTCTGATTCTCTCCCCCATCCTGCTGGGGTAAAGTGTGTGAGCAGCCATGTGGGGCTTAGTTGCTGGCTGTGGTTAAGCCAAGACAGATATACATGTGGCATGAACTATGAAGACATGAAATTTAACACTTTGATATATATGTAAGAGCTAGTTTATTGTTTTTCACATTTTAAATCTCTGCCTGTTGTAGAGACTTTGAGGTACTAATGAACTATAGGCTAAGAAATGGTGAACTTAGGTGTATTTCATTTTCTGGAATTGGGGGAGTAAATAGAACTTAAGAGACTGAATTTGGTGCTTGTAGTTTAATGTAGAAAAAGTATATGAGATTTACCTAATTCGTTTTTATATAATTATTATTTATTTTATTTTGTTCCATTAGTTGATAAATGGAGTAAAAGTATGAAATCAGTATCTGTAGATGGAGGTAATTTTCATTTGTTTCCACTACAGAAGTGATTTTGTTGTGTGACATTTACAATTCTTTCCACTAGGAGGCAAACCTAGACTGTCATATGTGTTCCTTTGCACGTCAGATGTAAACAGTAATGTTTATTCTCTATTAAATATAAACATTTGACTTACAGAAGTTATTTTTTTATCATAACCTTTTTTAATTTCATCACAATATTTAAAATTAAAATTTCACGGAACTCCCAAGTTGGGAGACCTAAAATCCAGTTTCTCCTGTACTCTTTAGTCCGTATTATTTTAAATGGTATTTAAATTCCAAAACCTTCTGGATTTTGTCTGTGAAAACATTCTTGGATATCTTTTATTTCAGTATGACTATAAGAAAAGCAAGGTTTTTTATCATTTCACCCTGGATACTACTGAATAAATCCATCACTAAACAAATGTGGTGCTTCCAAGTCAGGTATATGCAATCACAAACAACTCTTGCAAAGAGAAAAATAGAGCATTCTAACAGTGGTTGAATCAATCACAAAACCATGACAGATTACAATGAGGTACAGTGCATAGTCAATCAGAAGCACCCCATGAGAAGAGAGTTTTTTTGCAGGATCCAAATCTAATGCAGAAGCCTGACAGGGAAAGAGAAATTAAGACATCACTAGTTTTGAAGAGAAAAATAAATTAAAATTACATTAGTCATTATGATATAATATTTTGATTTGTAGCTATTTCCTTTCCTCTAAGGCTTGTGTAGAATACTCCATCATACCCCCCACTGATTGATTGAGATAAGTAATGTGTTTGCTACACTCTAAAGAGTGTGAGTGAATGAGTTCAGAAGGCTTCTTCAGGTTTCCAAACAAAGGGTATTTGCTTTGTGAGTTAGCATAAACTTCTAAGTTGATGTCTTAACCCTTTGTCCTTCGATGTTATTTTGCCTCTAGTTTTAAGGTCATGGGCCCTGGTAGCTGTGAGGGGAATATTGGTGGAAGACTGGACCCTACTGAGCCATTAGTTTTCCTTCCCTTCTCCCTCCCACGGGTACAAACAGAAGTGCATTTGAGAGTGGTGTCCCTGAGCCTGAAACAAAGACCTGTGGGGCCTGGCTGTGAAACAGATTTTGTTGTTGTTACAGTGAATGTGTTGTTTTATGGAAACATGGCAGGGGATTCTATTAGAAAGCTGCCAGCTGTTCAGACATAGGTCATTTGGCCAAAATCATGCAGTTCATTTACAGACTGTGATTGATGCTCCTCACTCCTGCTGTCTTCAAAGTTCACAATTTTTGAGTCTGACATTTTGAGGAAAAGAAGTAAATGACTCCAGAAAAAAATTACCTTATCTAGCTGCCCTGTTTCTCCAACAGGTTAATTTTGGGAGGAGTCTTCCAAGTCAAAACCTCTAGGGAATATGACTAAGACAGGATTTGTCTGTTGCTGAGCCAAGCAATCAGATCTCACGTTCTGTCAGCTGTTAACAGACTTTATCTTAATTTTCCTAGGTCAAGTACAAAGAGAATTATGAGAAATCTAAAGGCAGATCAATGCTAGAGTTTGTGGATACACCGATGTATCAAGTTTCAAAGGAGGCTCAAAAGATGCAAAGTGAGGTAAGTAAAAATGTGTGCTTGAAGAAATAAAGTTGAGATCAACAGGGAAGTTAACAGACATCTTGTTAAGGTTTCAGGTTAAGAAAATGTATGAAGCAGAGTGTAAATTGAGGATATGGTAGAATTATACTGAGTTGTTATCTCTGCTATTCTGTAGCTCAGTTCTTCCTTCAAATTTGTTTTTTTCTCAAAAGGCCATCGGTGCTAAGACTAGACAGAGATTGTAAGTAGCATCATTTAATTGAGAAGAGGCTCAAGAGGTCATCTAGGTCAGAGATTGCTCATTTTTTAATGTTTCCCTGTAATTCCATCATTAGTGAGGGAATGGTTCTCGTGTGTGAACAAGTGAAGCTACAAAACTCAGTCCAACCCCATGCCTTAGCTGAAACGTGCTCCCCAGCAATGGGGAAGGACTGCTCCCAGGCTCCAGAATAGTCATAGGCTGTCCTGTGTCAGGCTGTGTTTTTCTGACTGTTTAAAAATGCTTCAAGTGATGGAGATTTTCTGATCTCCCGGGCAACCTAGTTCAGTGCTTCACCGTGCATCCTGAGATAGAGTATTTCCCATGCTGCAGTTTGATTCCATTAGTGTCATGGAAAACAGGTGATCTCATCCTCTTGGTAGGAACTTTGGAATTACCACACACATATTTTTGTCTAGATTGTCTCTGTCTTGTATAGATGATCTAGATAATGAAATGAGTAATGAAGTTTCTCATTAGTGTGATAATTAATTTATGGCATATTTAATTTCTGGGTCTGTTTACAGTGTTCTTTTTGAAATATGCTTGGAATTGCATATGTATGTACAACTAATGGTTGGTTTTCTTCAATAGAAAATGTATCGCAAAGATTTTGAAGAAGGGATCAAGGGAAGACCCTCACTGGATTTAGACAAGACCCCAGAGTTCTTGCATATAAAACAAGTCACTAACCTTCTGAAAGAGGTAAAGGATTTTTATGGATGTGTTCTGTTGTTAAGTTGTAAATGAGCAATAAGCAGCATCACTACAAGCTGCTAAATGCTGAATGACTTAAAGTTAACTTGGTAGCTGAATACAAGTCACTTTATGAGTAAAAAGTGCTTCACATAATTTTCTGTTCTGAATAGTCCTGTAGTAAGGAATTTATATAGCTCAGCACACTCAAATCAGAAAAACAGAGTTTTTTTTTTCAAATAGATGAAGCAGTGGAAAGGAGAATTTCTGTTGGTGTTCAGAGGGCAGTTTTTCCTTTTGAGTAAATATTTCACATTTTTGATAGTCTGTTGTGGTTATATGCATGCCTTGAGCTGTGTATGGTCACAGTTTGATTCCATTATTTAAGTAATTATACATCATACATGTTATGGATGAAAATAAAGAAGGTCAAAATTCCATAATATAGCTATGATACTACATAATCTGCTTTAAGCACATTTTGTTAGAAGGTACAGGTTTTCTATATGCCCACTGTTTCTTTAAGATTTGTCAAATATTCTTCAGTTGTATGTGTCACTACAAATGAAATATTTTTTTTCTGTAACTGACAATCCTTTTATCACAAGTCTTTATATTGTTACTCAAAATGGGTTGCATGTTGGGTTTTGAGTATTGGTTGCTTCTGTAGATTACAGTTACTATGCGATCAAATTTAGAAGAGCTAAAACTGCTAGAAGAGAAGAGCAGAGCTGCTAGATATTCTCCCTTTGAATTTAGGAGCCAACAGTATCTTGGTTGTAGTTATTGTATTAAGAATTGATTTTTTTGGGGGGTCAAAACAAATTGAAGATAGTAGAATTAAAAGCACTTGGACCTTGTTCCTTTCTTTGTTCTTTATACAACTTATCCCAGTCTATGCTAGATTTCATATGGATAAAGAAAATAAATATTTTCAGATTTTCTTTATTATTCCTCTAATAAATAATTTATTCTGATAAGCCTTGCTGTCAGGTGAGCAAGTCTCAGGCTGAGTCTAGTTTGTGCAATACCATTCTGTGCATACATCTCATGTATATGTACTCACTAGGGAAAAATGCAAATGCTGTAATTTTGTTTAGTTAATCTTGCTGCTTGCTGAATGCCTACAGAACTGGTTACTGCATGCATAGTTGTAATGTGCTATAAATGTTCATCTTTGAAAATTTTTATGTAGCTTCCCTCCATAGTGCTATATGCATTAAGATGTTCCCTAATTCTTACCTCCTCAAGTTTTATGACTCATTATTTAGGGAATAAATCATGCTTGTAAACCAAAGGGGAAGAATATGAGAAAATGGAAATAGTATTTTAATGCATAACTGCATGAATTTCATATGGTTTCATATCCATATTCAAAGGACGTATTCCATATCCAAATAGGACAGGGCAAATTCATTACTATTTTTCATGATTCAGCAAAACTATGTATTTCTTCATAGTCAAAGATGTGGCTTAGTAATTTTGCTTGAAGGTTCATACTCAGCTTTAAATAGATACTGCATGAAACAAGAAGAACCTGGAGTTACTGAAAAATGAATCAGTTTTTCAGTTCCTTTTTTTTTTTTCCCCTCAAGTACCAGATGTGTTCCAGTTTATTCTGTTGCCTTCCCACTGTAGATAATTCTGCATGTGTTTCACATTTTGTAACAATATGAACTTTCCTCTCTGGAACCACATTCACAACTTTAGAAGAGACAGATGAACTAAATAGTTCTGAATCAATAGAAGTTGTTTCCTGATTGTTGTAGGACATGCTTGTGATGATAAAAGAGCCTTCTTTAAAAATACCTGTTTTCCTTTTATTTAAATAAAGAGCTTATAGAGAGATAAAAGTGTTCACTGCTACTTATGAAGTTTAATACATAATTAGGAGCATTAATTCATGTTTCTATAAATCCATCTTATATATATTTTCTTCAATGTTATTCTAGTTTCTTTGCTTAAAAAAGCCTAATCTTCATGTGGAGATGGGAAGACCCAAAAAATATCCTAACAAAACTTAAAGATCTTGACCTTAAATAGGCTTACATCAGCTGTCTAGGAGCTGGGAAGAGGAAAAAGAACCAAATGGCTGTGGGCAGGTTACAGTGTGCTTTGTGTTTTATACTGAAGATTAGAGTACTCTGGAGGCTGCAGTTGCTGAATGCTGATAGATCATATCAGTGCAGTGTCTAAGAGGCACAGGAGTGATATGGTGGGAATACTGCTTCTACATTACAATTTATGAAGTGGTTGTTTTAACAGGTCCTACTGTGGTGTTCAGGGAATCCATCCTAATTGGGATGCCATTAGTGGAACAGAGGTAAAAACTGCAGCACAGCATGTATTGGCCTACAGAAAGAAAATGCTACTGCAATTAAAATGTCTGTCCAAAGACAATCAAGGCCCCTAAACAACGTGCTCATTCTGTATAGGAGACAGCTGATTTTCAAGAGCACAACAAAATGTATGATGACATTAAAATCTGTTCACTTTTTCAACATTGTACCTTTTGATTTCACAATTTCCAATTCTATTTTAACTCTGAAATCTGTACTTCAGCTAATTCATATTTCATAGAAATTTCAAAGAGACCCTTCAGACGTTTAATAAGTGGCATTTCTTTTCAAGATCTTAGACACAATATTAAGTGGAGAAGTCTCTCTTCATACATTTTTTTTTTTTTTTTTTTTCTTTTTTTTAGAAAGAGTATCGAAAAGATTTGGAAGAAGGGATGAAAGGAAAAGGAATGACAGTGTTTGAAGATACACCAGATTTGATTAGAGTGAAAAATGCAGCTCAGATACTAAATGAGGTATGTTATACTAGTCAAGGTTATTAATACCACAGAGGGTTCACCCTTTATGTTAAACTCAATGGAGAAGGTTTTTTTATTTTTTTTTTTTTAACATTATCTACCATAAAATTTGTAAGTATTGAAACTAAGGTTATTTCTGTTTTGCTTTAAAAATACAGTAGAGCTTTGGATAAAAATCAACTTAGGAGAAATATTTCAGATTTTCAGGCAATTAAAAGGTTAAAAGGAGATTGTTAGTGGTGTCAATAGACACTGCATTTTGAATTGTGCTCTGCTGAACACACGGACTTTCTGAGCATGAGTTCCTCAGGGTGGTCTTCCAAAGGCTGACTCTGGGAAGCGGCAGCAGTGTTGGAGGTTGTGAGGACAGAGGGAAGACAAAGTTAATGCTGCACATTATGCCTTTGGGGAGTCATTATTTCAGACTAATTATGCTTATTTTATATATGTATCTATTTTATATTCATTTAATCAATCTATCTATCTATATATCTATCTAGATCTGTTTATCTGCACACATATACATACTTAGCCATAAAAGCCAGAGGGAATGCCATGTATAGGGATGATCTGACCACTGTAAAGAAGTGAAAGAATATATAGCTGAAATTCCCAGGATTATCTTTTCCTTGGTGTTTTGCACTATGAAGCTTGGAGGAAACATTTACCATCCCAACTTTAGCAGAGAGGAGTTGAGGGATTATGCCCTCCTGCAGGTTAATTTACACTTTTGCAAAAAACTGTGTTTTGCAAAGCAGAGAGTTGTTTTATCATGTTTATTTCCACATTAGAATGAGACAGAGACGGACGACTGAAAATCTTTTTACTCTCATTCTTTTAAGTGATTAGACCATTGCATTGAGTAGAAACATACTCTCCTTTTTTCTAACGCGCAATCTAAAAATAATTAACAAACAAGAAAAGTAAGGAGCTTTTTTTAGTTGTATGTATTTATTTTGAAAAAAAAAGTTTTCCACAGGCAGAGATGAACTAGAATAGAAAGAGAGTGATTACTACTATAGTAGCAGAAATAGCGCTGGCTGAGAATATTTTTTTTAAATAAAAAAGTACAACTATTGTATACAATATTTCAGTATTACATTTTAATATAATTTGCTGATGAACAAGTAATATGCCCCTGCTTGGATAAGATGAAGATGAAATATTCATTTTGTTTTCAGTTTATTGGTTATTTATAATTTATGTTGTGAGGAAAAACAGCAATCACAGATGAGTACTGCCACTTGCCTAATGGCTATGGTTCAGGAAAGGCCTATTAAATGAATAAATTACAACTTCCTGCTCTGGAAGTTCACTTGAAGCAATTCTGTATCATATTAAATTTCTAACATGTAGTCTTTTCATAAATAAAATATTTTCTTAAAAGAAAATGTGTTTCAATTAGGCTGGCACAAAGTACCAGCTTATTGCACTGTATTCTGCAGTGCTAAACTCCCCCTTTACTTTAGAGGATAATTGTAGCAAGCTGTATGGACTGATTTCCTTCCACCCACTGCCACATTAAAATACTTATAAAATTTTCCTCCTGTAGTTTGTTGCGGAGCCATTGACCGGGACCCCAATGACCACACAAACAGTAGCGGCTTTGGGCTCAAACGGGAGGAGTTTATTAAGGGGAGCAGCTTAGAAAGGGTTCGGGGGAAGGTTCTAGAGAACAGGGTGGTAACTGGGAGATGATTGGATGAAACTGGGGGTGGAGCCTGTAACACAACAACCTGACAACCAATAGGGAACGGCTCAGGAAACAACCAATAGGATAATTGGGTTCGGGACACTGGTGGGAAAACTGAAGCAGTGGCGGGAAACCTGTGAGGGGGAGAAGACAACATGGAGGGGTATGAGGGGAAAAACAACAAGGGGAACCGCCATGATGGCAAAACTCAGGGGGCATGACCAGCGACAGTAATGAACTAAAACTTGTAACAATTAAACATGGAAACAGTCACTGACAACAGGAGAATGCTCATGAAAGTCCAATAATACGTCTCAATGTAGTAAATCTTATATCTTTTGAAAGTCCAGATAACTACTTTTCTGCAGAAAACGTAGTAAGTCTCATATTGTCTGTTGGCTCAACAGGATCCTCCTCATAAGCCCAATGGGTAAAGTGCTTTTTCCACAGCTCATAATTCATTTGTTCCTCAACAGTTTTTTATGTGTTTTTTCTGACAACAGCTTAGCAACAGTCTTGAGAGTTGTGACCCTTCACTTGAGAGTTTTGATTGACTCTAAATCCTACATGTCAATCTTTTGTGTAAAACAATTCTACCTGTAACTCAATGGCTACTGTGAATATAATGCATAAGTTTTATCTTCACAGAGACAATACAAGAAAGACCTGGAAACTGAAATTAAAGGGAAGGGCATGGAAGTTGGTCCAGATACACCTGAGATAAGACGAGCCAAGAAAGCTTCTGAAATTGCAAGCATGGTCAGTGCTGTACCTGGTGCAAGCTTTCCATTTGACAGAATGCAACAAATTATTGTCACTGAGAATTCCAAGGGGTGACAGTAGCGATACTACAGATTTCACCAGATAGCTTATCTGTTGAGGTGCATACAGTCTGGAAGTTGCATAATCAGCATATGGGAGAAAGTTAAGACTTTCCAGAACTTTGACTTTTCCACCCTATTTGAATATTGAACCTATTGATGTAGGTTGTGTTTGTTCCTCGTGATCTATGCCTGGCCTGGGATGTGATTGCTTGTTGTGGGCTGTACTGCTTTTTGGTCTAAATAGCTACTTAGTTAGTTAGGGCCAAATGATAAACAGAGTTAGAGAGAGGCTAAAGCCTTATGACCCCAGTCTTGCAAAGCACAGTAGAGGGAGAAAGTCTCATCCACATGTGCCTGATCGTGACTGCCAAAACTGCAAAGATAAGTAGTCGAATTGTACAGATTAAATTGGGAAAAATTTAAGAATTCAGCTGTCAGACAAGAGTATTTCCAATGCTATTCTTTTCAGAAAGAATACAAGAAAGACTTGGAGAATGAAATTAAAGGAAAGGGAATGGAAGTGAGCACAGATACCCTTGATATACAACGAGCTAAAAAAGCTTCTGAAATTGTCAGCCAGGTGAGTACACAATTAATCACTTTAAGATTACTTTGGAAGTAAAACACAATGAGATGTTAAAAACATAAAATCTTCTTGAACGTTGTTAGGCTGAAAGAAGTAAGCCATGCACAAAAAAAAAAATAAAATAAAGAAATTGAAGAGTATGTTTTAAAGTCTGACCAGTATTATCAGAACAGCTTTGAAGACAGCATGTAAAGATAATTGTAGTATTAGTTATAGGGTTTTTTTCCCCTTTTATTTCTTCTTCAGAAAGAGTATAAAAGGATATGGAGATTGAAATTATAGGGAAGGGAATGAAAGTTGGTCCATGTACCCCAGAAATACAAAAGGGCTTCAGAAATAGCAAGTCATGTGGACATAGTCAAAGGCTGAATGTTTTAATTCTGTGCAACACTGAGTGCTTGATATACACTGCTCAAAATACTTCTCTAGCTCTGTAGAGGTTTTCATACCCATACTAATTAACATGTAGTAAAATGTCTGAACTACCTGATTTGTCTCTAGGCCTGTTATGTCATGTAAATTGAACTTACTTGTTTGCATCTACCCGCAGTTCTTTTTACATTACCTAGTGATATGTTACATATACCCTGACAGTGAAGAGAAAATATATATGAGGATATATCATATATGAGGATATATTATATATATGTATATTATGTATTTTTATTGTGGGGGACAGTGTTGGGTGTCCCACACAGACAATGGTAACAATGTCATGGAGGAGAGAGGTTGAAATAAATAAATAGACAGGGATGAGGAGGCTCATCAGCAATGAGCATTTTTTGTTGCAGTTTTGGAGCCCAGAAAGCAAGAAATAGACATTTAAAAACTGTTTTCCAGAAAATGTACAAAGATGAAGCAGAGAAGATGCTCTGTAACTATTCTGCTGTCTCAGACACTCCCGAGATGGAGAGGATAAGAAATATTCAGAAAAACATCAGTTCAGTGAGTAATAGTGCTTCTGTCTTTGCTTATAACTTTTCAGATATTTTTCATTTTAAATAGGCTCTCTTGTGCCATGACATGAAATAGGGAACTTATGAGTAAAAGTCCTTTGATCCATTTGCATAATTTTCCTGGCAAAAGCTGTATCACTCATTTCTTTCAGTAAAAAAAATAATCAGCTTTTCTAGGTGTGACACTGTTATTTTGAATTTCTAAACCATTTGTACCACCTTGCCAAGCCACAGTTATTTTTAAACGCAGATTTTTTTTCTTTTTCCATCAAGCCCCAGGAAGTACTTTATTTAAAAGCAAAAAAAAAAATTTAAGGCTTCTTACTGTGCATATAAGATTTTTCATCTGTTTCCTATCATATGTACTGAACATCAAGATTTGGGTATAAGATTAGAACAGATCAGGTTTCATAAATATATATCTCTAATGATTTTATATTACACTGGGTATATTTTTAAATTTTATGCTAGATTTAAGTTTTAGTTTATCCCGAAATATAAATTATGAGCTTAGATTTCTAAAATTGCCCAGTTTGGGATGTATTAAGTTCCACTTCCTTTCTGGGCCCATTAATTCTGCTGTTTGTAATTCTGCCTTTGCTTGTAATATAACAGAAGAGAGGAGTAAATCTAACTTCCAGAACAAAAGACCAGTTAGTGGCTGTTCCTTATGGCAGACTAAGTAATTCTAATAAAACCAGTGATTTGAGAGAAAGGGATATAAGGTGCTTAAATATCTTAGTATTATCTGACACAGATGTTGTTCTTCAACTTAGAGATATCTTCAGCTTCTCCAGCTCTTAGAGTATGAACTCAGGTTTTCTCAGAGGTGTTTGCCTGCAGCTATCCCGTACAACTGCAGCATCAGCCTGGGAGTAAGTGCCTGCCACATGAGCAGAGCAGATAACTCTCTGAGGCTTCTCTAGATGGTGGTTACTCCTATAATGCCTTCCAGCCATTATCTGCTCTTTTTCTTCCTTTGGATGAGGACAGCTGAAAGCTACCTACACCTTTCACAGAATCACAGAATATGCTGAGTTGGAAGGGACCCACAAGAATTATTGAGTCCAACTCCTGACCCTTCGCAAGACCATACCCAAGAGTCACATCATCCAAATGCTTCTTGAGCTCTGTCAGACTTGGTGCTGTGACCACTTCCCTGCTGAGCCTGTTCCAGTGCCCAACTACCCTTTGGGTGAAAAACCGCTTTCTAATATACCTACCCTGACACAACTTCAGGCCATTCCCTTGGTCCTGTCACTGGTCATCATAGAGAAGAGATCCGTGCCTGCCCCTCCTCTTTCCCTGACTAGGAAGTTGTAACTGCAATGAGGTCTCCCCTCTGTTTCCTCTTCTCCAGCTGAACAGACCAAGTGCCCTCAGCCACTCCTCATATGGCTTCCCCTCAAGGCCCTTCACCATCTTTGCTGCCCTCCTTGGGCACCCTCTGACAGCTTAATATCTTTCTTATATTGTGGTGCCCAAAACTGCACACAGTATTCAAGGTGAGGCTGCCCCAGTGCAGAGCAGAGCAGGACAATCCCCNCCCCAACCCCCCACCCCCTCCTGGCTGCCAGGGCACTGCTGACTCATATTCAACTTTCTGTCAATCAGGACCTCCAGGTCCCTTTCCATGGCACTGCTTTCTAATAGGAGCTCGTGACAGAGCCAGTGGCTCCATTTTGTTTCTTGTCATCTTTGCCTCCTGATTTTGAATGGTGCTGTGCTCATGGTGCGATGGTGGTTATTATGTCACTTATTATATTTCTTATGCCACTGCAATCCTAACATGTGGCACTGAAACTCCCTGTAACAGAGGGGATCCAAGGTAGCCTCTATGATCTGCTTTCCTACCTACTTCAGACTTTGATAGCTTTTGATGAAGTCCTCAAATAGAAGACCTCAACAGGTCTCACTAAACAACTAGGTACCAGGAGTGTAATAACCTTTCACTATTTAATTAAGCCTTGACAAGCCTCTGATGCATCTGAACCCCTTGCAGCCCTGTAAGGCCAGTTTGAGCCTTCAGTGCCAAGGCTCCCAATTATCCTCTTTGTTAGTGTACTAGATAATATGAAATAAAATATTTTGTCTTTGAGGTGATTTGTATTTGCTTTGTTTTGTGACTGTCCATTTTCTGTTTCTGAAATGAATCCTTCAAATAGAGGAATGCAGTTTGTAGCTGTGATTGAATTTTTTTTTCTTTTTCTCTATGTTTTAATCTTCCATCTTTTGGTCCAGTTTAGATTATAAAAGTAGTTTACTTTTTACTGAGTTAAGATATAGCTGGGAGCAGCCCCAATATAAAAAACAGTAATGACTTCTAATAGTCTTCTGGTTTTTGGATTTTGTTTCAAGTATTTTCCTGCCTTAAGCGACAAAAGAAGTGACTAGGTCTGCAGATAAGATCATTGCTGCTTTTAGCTCACTAGCTCATTTGGCAGATGATTTACAATAGGATATTTACTGCACAGTCATCTCTTTCATAGAAAAACTCCTGTCTCCAACATATTTTACCAATCCCTACTTGGTAGAGGAGAAAAATATATTTTACTGCAGTCTGCTACATAAATCTTTCTAACTGACTTGTTGCTGCAGAAGAATTTTCAAGTTCTTATTCATGAACTGTCTCTATTCTCACATGGTAAAAGAGAATTATAAATTGTTAAAGTTTTCCTACATATTTAAAAAAGTGGTGGACATCCACTCTCCTCTAGAATATTTGGCAATAGTATTCACCTTAGGTTTCAGAGGACTTTAGCAAAGTAGGAGGAATTAATCATGGATAATGCTTTTATTGTTTAAGGTTTATTGATAGGAAAAGTTAAATAGATCTTGGTTTAAGAAAGGCAGAAGGACTAAATGGTAGAGGTTTATTTTATGAACTCCAGGATCAGACGTGTTTTTTACACTACCAGCCTGGAAATACTTATGGGAATGGCAACAGCTGTGACACCAAATACTGAAATGGAAGTAAAACTTCTTTAGGAGTTTTGCAGTGTGAACTGGTGCTCCATGTTTATTTAAACTATAGCCACACTTGGAATCTGTGGAGCAGTTATTTACTGTCTCTCTCAGTAACTTTGATTGAGTGATTCTACTGATGCGCTTTGTGTTTTACCCTTTACTGAAACAATTGAAGTAAACAGCATGTGTATCTGAAATAGAAAGGAGAATTATATAAACAACATCTGTATATTTTTAGAAGTGAGCTCTGTTTTTAAATGCAGTCCTCACTTTTCTGGCTTGAACCCATAAGTCAAAAATTGCATAAATTGGTTTGTAGCTCTGGTTGTTTTGGTTATTTTGTCTTGAGTATGTCTAGTATTTCTAGTTTGTGACATTAGAAATAATAGTAATATCTATTTGCTTCTCACAATATTTTAACATCTGAAGATTAAAAAAATGCCAAATCAAATCTTGCATGTACATGCACGTTCAGTTGAAATGAATGAAATTACTCAAACAAAAAGTTGTATTTGTAAAAATTTATAGATTATGATATAAATTTTAATATTATTTCCAAAGGTAAAACTGTAATTAGAAATAATTAAAAATGCTGAGGTCAGTCTAAAGGATTAGAATATCCTATCTGGATAACAGTTGCAAACAACAATGTTATCATAGTTATTGATAATTGGTATGATTTATGAAAAATTAAAGTCTTTGCTTTCTTAGCAAGATTTATAGTCAGACCAATTTGGAACTTGGAAACTTGCCCAGCCCTTTTATGAGAACTTGTATTTGTATTGCTAACAGGCTCATAATTACCTTTTCTTTTGGGGAAATGAAGGTTTTTTATAAGAAGGAAGTAGGAGCTGGCACAGCTGTAAAAGAGACTCCAGAGATTGAAAGAGTGAAAAAGAATCAAGAGAATATTAGTTCGGTAAGTGCTATTAACACTAATTATTCTTATGTAAGTAAATGGTGGACAATTTTTTTTTTAATCTTGTTTACTAAAAATTCTACATTTTCATATCATGCATCTCATTCAAATAGTACTCCACAGGGTTTTGGATATAGAGCTCCATTCTAGCAGAGATAGAGCTCATCTCTAGTGTAGCTCTTCAGTATCCAAAAGTAGAGTTTCTAATTGAAGCATTATGAAAAATAGGAAAAACTTTGAAGTAAATATTTGAGGAAAGTGCTTTGTCCTCAATGGGTGAGAAACATGAGATCTATATTCTGCTATGACAGACTGAACAGCAGTTGTATTTGCAATTTAGAAAAATACCATATTACAAAAAAGGAAATCTGTAACATTCTGGTAGAGTCTGCACACATCATGTAGGACTTGATACAGTTTACATGTCAAGAAGAGAAAAATTAAGTCCAGACTTGAGCTATGTGAAAAGGTGGAGAGTTTGTGCCTCTTTACATGCTGATGACAAGTTGATCTGTGGATCTGATGAGATTGGTTTTGAATTCATGTTGTTTACCTATGGATGTCCCATGTCTTTGGCACTTTATTGAGCAACTAACAATAAAATATAAAAATGAATTTTTTATTCCAGTAGATAGAACATTTTCTTCTGATAAATAAAATCTTGGAAAAAAGCAGAAAAATTACTGCCAAGCGAGAAAACCCTTTTAACTGCATTCCTCACTTGTTTGTTATGTTTGGTGTGGGCTCCTCTGGGACCACTTTTATATTTGTGACATGACTTTTCTGATGATTAGATGCTTTTTTAAAAGTAAAATTGGAAAATAATATATAGACATGACACTAGGTTGTGTTTGAATATTAGTTGCTTCTGGACACCTAGTCTACTAGAATTTCCTTGGTTACTGAGCAGTGTTAAACACTGCATATCCCACCAAAGTAAGGTCAGGTAGGGAATTTCCATAAAATTTTGAAAAGCTCATATTTTACTTTGAATTTTTCTCTGCTCCTTCCATGGCTTTTCATCTTGTAGTTTTGAGTCACAGTGCAGGATATCACATGTCCTAAATACTAAAGTGGTGTTTTTGGTGGAGAAGCTGTTGCCTTATTTCATTTGAGGCTGGTTTTTTTTATTTCTCTCCTTTGTTTGTTTGTTTTTTGATTTCCATGATGATTACCCATCACGCACACACGCGCACACACACACACACTCTCTCTCTCTCTCTCTCCCACACACACACACACACACACACTCTTAGGATAAGTGGTCTTGCTCTAATGCTTTTTCACAATACCTTTCAAAATGAAATGGAAAAATAGAGTACAGTGTTCTTGCTGTTTTAGAAGTCCTAAACAGTGGTGAAAAGGGGAAAATGAAAGGCTGATCAGTATGCTAGTAAACACACTTGAACAAAAGCATACCAAGAGAAACACAAAATACATTAGTGCTGTAGTGGCCTGATGGAAGTAGTATGGTCTTTAACTTGCTAGTATTTGTGTAGAGTTAATGTTTTACAAAAGGTATTTTATTACATGTAGTGTACTTGAAATTACTTAAGTCTTGTATAATATTTATTAAAAGTGTAGAATGCCAAAGGTAAAGAAAATGTGCAGGAATGTTTCAAATTATATGTCAGCAAGAGGGAAATTATATTGTGCAGTAAGAGGGAAATTATATTGTGTAATTTACAGGAGTCCCAAAGGAAGGGTAAATTACGCCAATTTTGAATCCATTAGATTTAAACATTTTACACATATCTTTGAATTTAGCCAGAGGACCTTAGGACAGCTTTGTAACTATTTTCTGACCTAAATGAAACTATGGAATGTGAAGCAAATTTGCAGTGAAAGAAACTCCAGAACACCAAACCAAAATAACACTCACTGTACAACCAACCACATAGAAAAATCCATTGAATCATGTTCTGAAAGTGATCAGATTTTTCCAGGTTGCATATATAGGAGGCAAAGATCAGAATGGTCTGTTTCAAATGCTAAAAAAACAAGGTGGTGACAGCCAAGGAGGTTGAGCTCATCTCACCTGTTGTGATGATTGATTTGGAAGAAGCAGCCTCCTAGACAGTTGGAGTGAAGATCTCACAGAACTTTCAAAGCAAGCAACAGACTCATGGACTGTAGCTGAATCTGAATTGAGAAGCTACAAATAGCTTAAGAAATTTTTAAAAGCTCATTTATATTGTAGGGCATGCAGGGTTGGACACAGCACTGGCAAGACGGCTTTCAGGAGAAGATTCTATTTGTGTTTTTGTTTGTGTGAGATCCATGAGGAAACCCCTGTGGTATGTCAGTCAACACCACAAAGCTGGGGTCTGATTAAAACTCATGTAATGGACATTCTGAAGCATTTTAAGGACTAGCAGCACTGCCAATTCTTAAACTTACCTAATAGTCTCTATTAAAAGATACTTTTTTCCCAATGCTTTAGTGTTTTTGCCAGCCCTAGACTGTCTGGACTGAAATTTTCCATTCCTGGTCTGTGCTTTGGGCTGGTTTGGTTTAATTTATTTATAAATTTGAGCCAAAGTTGCTTCCAAGTATGAGCTTAGAGAAAAACAAGTTGTTTTGTCTGTGTTAAGAAATGGGGCATTTTCCACAAGTACCATGTCTTGGAGAAGAAAGTTGAAAATTAAATATTGCAGAAGCAGCAATAAATATGTGACAGCATCTTTGAAGGCATCATCCATCCAAACATCTGCATTCTCACTTATATGTCTGCGTGTATTTTTGGAGAACTTGAGTGAAAGTTTGAAGTCATCCACTCTTTTAGGAACACATTTGTGAAGTGCTGGGTTTCCGAAATGGACTGGTAGACTCTATAGCAAGATAATAGCAAGACCAAGTCATTGCCAAAGTGATGCAAGTCTCCAAGTAGTAAATGCAACATCCCAATTATCATGAAGACAGCCACAATCCCATGTGATGTATATTCCTGCTCTAAGTGTTTTAGGACTCTAGGGTTGTTATATGCACTTTCTATGCATTGCATCAAACAAGATGCATTAGAGACCCTAGCAGCCTATTTCAGAAATTGAATATAGCTGTTCCTTTCAGGTCAGTGGTGTTTGTAGATGTGGTCTAGCTGTGCAGTATGTATAAGGGAGAGATTTTAAACTGTTTCTTATGTTTTAGTGCCTGTCTGTATCTTCTTTAAATTGCTAATATTTTGTAATATCTATTCTGCAGATTAAATATAAGAAAGAAATCCAGCGTGCAACAACTATTTCTGATCCACCGGAACTAAAGAGGGTTAAGGAAAATCAGAAGAATATTAGCAATGTGTGCCCCATTTTCATTGCTTGCAAACTTCTCTCCGCTGTATTAAATGTTTTTGTGTCTCAGTGAATGTCTGTGGTGTTTGTGCTTGTTCCTCCTTGTCCACAAAGACTAATTTAATTAATTAATGGTAAAATGAAAGCGCTTTAGCTTTGCACTTTGATTAACAACAAGAGTGAAGTATTCCTGTTGAAGTATCAATTGTGTGTGTTTGAAACAGAACTGCAAGAGGGTGAGTACTAAGTATTGTGTGGAAAGCTGTGAGCGATTATTAAGGAATGGTATTTTCCATCCAAATGCAGCATGCTCTTTAATGATGTGTAGCACACTGTTGTATTTCTATTACTCAGAAGTCTCTGTTGTCATGTCGTCTGACATGTTTACTAGGTTCAGTACAAAGAACAGCTCTGTAAAGCTACACCTGTGAGTGTCACCCCTGAGATGGAGAGAGTCAAGAGGAATCAAGAGAATGTCAGCATGGGAAGTTACTCTCATTTAATCCTTTGTATAATTTTTGGGTGCACTGGAGGAGTACAAAGTTCTGCCTCCAGAAGCTGTGCCTTTTCTCTAGTTAGGGGGAAACTCATGTATTGTAATGTGTTGGAATTCCAGTAATGGAATTACTTGAAAACCCTCTTTTAGGAAGCAACTGTGAAAAGGCATTGCTCGGCAATGGCACATAAAACATCACATATTTGGTTAAAGAAATGCTGTAATGCTTTAAGATGTTATTCTCTGTCTTGGATATTTGCAGGAAATCTTGACCTTTTGGTTTTTTTATTTTTAAACAGAATATTTGTTTCCAGATCTGTTTTACTTTTCTTTCCTTTGTAAAAAATTAGCTACAGTTGTATTCAGATTTCTGCTCTCTTACCTGCCTCTTTCTGGTTCCTCAGTAACCCTCCTATGAGAGTTTAGTATTTAATAGCTGACAATACCATCAGAAAGTCATACAATTTGCAGGAGCACAGAGAAGGCGGCAAGGATTTTTAGAGCACGCTGCTGCCTGCCTGCATTGTTGAAGTTGTACCCTGTTAATGGTTCTCCTCACTGGGAACTGCAATGAACAGCCCTATTTCATGGGTCTACAAATAGCTACAGTGTTTCCCTGAGATGTTTGCTCCTGCATTCACCAAAATTAATTTTGAGTCACAATTGTCAAGAATTCTGTCCCTCTAATTTCTGAATTTTTGTTGATAAATTTAGCTCTCCTAAAATGCATTCTGTTCAAAGAAACCTGCTTTCCTGTGATTCAAGCTAGTCTGTGTAGTTTTTCTACTCACATCATTGTTTACTTTTCACCAATTTCTGTGTTGTGCAAATTTCACTGAAAAGTTTAAGTTCTCTTAAGGTCACTGGAATAGCTTTGGATGAAGATTCTTAAACTTCAGCCATTTCTGGAAACATTAATTCTTGAATAATCAGTTTACTTTTACAAATGCCAGTTTGCAAGTTTAATCCATTTGAAAGCTTACCATCATTTTTTAGACATTAATTTTTCAACTGGAATGTATTCATATGAACAGACCAAAACTGTGTTGTGTTGGAAAACAATTGCTCAAGCAATATGTGCATTACTTCCAAAGTATAATGTATCTTCACAGTTATCACACAAACCCAAGAGCTTGTTAAAAAAACCCCTAAAATTGTATGGAAACATTAATTTTGCATAAACCTATATGGATTGGCATAAATCTCTTACTAAAAGTTTACTACATCTGACTTCCCAGCATTTGGGGCCAGTGTTAACATTAGAGTGATTGCTCCATCAATGCCACATCCTATCCTGTATTTACTTTAGATGCTGATCTGGCCTTGAGTATTCATTTGGTCAATGCATCATTGCTACAGGTGTGTTTTGTTAAAAAGTGACAAAGGGGATATTCCTACAGTACATTTAAATAAATGCATGGTGAAATTTAGGCTGGTTCAACTGGCAGTTGTCTGATGTATTGCACTCTCTGTGTTTAATCACCTTTGAATATGTAGAGTACAAAATTTAGAACATAGATGGGAACCTTATGGAATCTCTGTGTCTTGACAAATAGCCATTTGCAGTGGACCTTGCTGAAGTTCAGTTTTTCATGTGCTCTGCTTGACTTTACTATTTCTCTGTACAGCCAAGGACCAGCCTAGTAAATTTCAAGATGCTGCGTGCATATGTATATGTATCTATATCTATATATATCTCCACAGAAATACATTAATATGCTCCCTGTACAGAAAAAAATAAAAATCAAGGTTATGTTTCAAAAATCAAGTTTGATAAACTTTAACAAACTTCAAATGCATTTTAGCTTTTCAGTTGTTTCCTGGATGACCTTTTAAATCATCCATTTTAATGTAAAACAATGGGATATTGCTTTAGCTGAAATAGTATGTACCATTTTATTCTGTTAAATAATAGGTTCACTACAGAGAGCAGCCTGGCAAAGCTACTGCTGTGAGTGTCACTCCTGAGATGGAGAGAGTCAGGAAGAATCAAGATAACATCAGCTCGGCAAGTTTTTGGAATCATTTTGTCATTTAGATTTTCAATCATTGTAGAAATATAATGTGGATATGTCAAAGGAATCCAACTGCATCATTCAATGAGAAGATGCTGTTTTTATTCTTTGAGTACATGCACGTATATGCAACAAACATATTCAGACTTGCCTGATTATTTTTGCAAAAAAGTAAGTGGTTGTGCCAGTATTTCTCAAGGTGAGAGTCACTAGAGATCAGTCATTCTTTGAAGAATCTTTGTCTCTTGTAACTGAATTTTCATTGCTAGATTGCAGGAGTGAATTGCAGTAAAGAACAAAGGAGATGAGGATTTAACTTCAGTGCAACTTTTTTGCCCCTTGATTCAAAGCACAGAAGCATCCATGCCACTCTGTGACATGCCATTTATGTTAGAACTGAGTAGTCCAAAATATGTCCTATTGCTAAATACTAAAGAGCTAAATAATATATATTTTGGCTTTTATGATAATAGAATTTAATTACCACTACAATGGTGTAAAAAGTGGGAGACAATTCTGTTAAGGAGCAAGGAAGAAGTCAAAACAGCACGGTGAAGTAAAGGATCAGACTAGTTATGTTACAGTCTGTGTCCTCAACACTGGAAAAACATCAGTGACAAAGCTGTTGCAGATGGTAAATAGAAGAAGTTTCATGCAGAACCACTGTGTCAAGGTGGCAGAGTAGAACTAAAGGTATTGAACACTTCAGAACTGAGTGTAGGAGTAAAAAGCAAAGTAGCTTGGATTTGCCAGAGGATTTGTCTAAGAACAAAGAAAGAGAATCTGACATTGTAACTATACCTATCTTAATTATTTTATTAAAATGCTCATGAATATTTACCAAACTCAGTTAGTTTTGAGGTGCATGGTTAAAAATGAGAGGAAAACTTCACAACAATTTTAGACTTTAAGTTTGTGATAATGAAATGCTTTTTGCCAAGTGACTCCTTCACTCTGTTTCTCAATATTTGCAGGGATAAATACTCCTATGTTTATGAGCATTTTGAAAAACAAGCTATGTTGACTGTAATTATTCTGTCCAGAAAATGCCTTGTATTCAAAATCATATGTAACTGAATGTATTTTCTAAAAAAAATTTACTGTTTAATTCAGAAGTGTTTGAAGAATATGCAGTACCACGTATTTTTGTTTCTCTGTACGTTACTTCAAACTTAAGTATCAGAGACAAGACTCTTGTTTTCATCGGTATATTTTCTTTGCTAATATGTAATCTTAAGAAGGGTCAGACAGTTTCAATACATGGTTTCTTTCATCACAACTGCATGTTGAAATACATTTGCACAACTCATCTGAGAAGGAGCACTTGAAGTGTGAATACACCAGGTAAATCTAAAATATTTGCTAACACTCAGTGATTACAATGTGATGTAGGAGCCAAGAGAGGCCATTGGTAGAAAAATTCAATAAGCCAGAAGAAACTGGAAGAATACTCACTCCGGAACCAATAAGTAGGACCAAATATTTTATTTTAGAATTTTCAGTGTCTTTGCTAGTCTGTAAAATGCTGCAAAATAAGCTAATCAGGAGAAATGTGACATAGGAGGTTCTGTACTTACTGATGCACAAAAACAGAGCCCAAATATTCTTTTTGGAAACAGCATGTTCAGATTTTTCCCAGACATGTGGCTTTTGTGCTGCTGGTAAAAACTAAGTATTGAGCAGGAGTAAGAAGGCTTCTAAAGGATTAATCTACTTGTATGAGTTAAATTCCCTGAGATTCTCAGGTAATCCCATCCTGGAAGCAGACTGAGGACAAATTCTGGGTCTGTCTGGGGTAATTAGAAGGTAACTTGTCATCAGCCATACAAATATGCTTTAAAGATGTCCAAGTCACTGTGGTGTTTTCATATTATTTGTCTTATTTTTCAGTTGATAAATGAATTATTTCGCTTACATAATTTAAACAGTCATGAATTTCAGCTTTTGAATAAATACTTTCTTTTGAGTAAGTGATTGACGGAATAAATGTGCTTTTTGGCTTTACCAATATACTAACTCAGCTGTATCTTCCCTGTGAAATAATTTGCTAGTAAATGTATGTAAAGAGAGAAACAAGAAAACTGTTAGACATTTGCATTTGGAGAGGGTACTGTTGCGTGGTGTGATTCTCACCATCCTTTCTGCTGTAAACAAAAAAATCACATGTGCTGTTGTTCTGTTTTTCAGGTCAAGTACAGCAATGATCAGAGGCAGATGAAAGGTAGACGTAGTGTGCTTCTAGACACACCTGAGCTAAGGCATGTCAAAGAAACACAAAACAACATCTCAATGGTAGGGTACTTTCTTCCTATAACTAGAGCATACTAAGGAATGGCACTTGACTTCCACTGGATTTTGCCTTCCAGTAATATAGGTAACTAATGAAACTCTCTCCTCAAGTATGGAAGGAATATTTTCTTATGCCTGTAGAGGGAGTGTTTGCTAACTGCATATGACTGTAATGAACATTTTCAAAATACTAATAAACAGTTTTCTAACAGTTAAATGTCTATTCTTTTGTTTTTTTTTTCCTTTGAAAATGTACACACCTCACTTGAGCATCACAATTTCACTGGAGTAGGTGACACACTTCACCTTGTGCCTGTGCACGTTCTTGGTTTCTGTGTGACTGGTTCTTGGAATGAGTTGTTTTGTGTGCATTGGCTTGTGTGAGAATGTTTGTCAATTTAATTCTTTGATGATTAAGATTATTTAAAAAGTAAATATGCATAATCAGCAGTACTACCTTTATAACTTACTAACACTGGAGTTTTGTTCCAACACTTGGTGCTGTCACACTTTCTACTCTAATTTTCTCATTTTCAATTTATTTATTTATTTAAAAGCAGGCTGTTTAGAATAACTTGTTCTTTCTGAAAACCTATCTTTAATGCCAGCTGGCATATGATAAAACAAAAGAGAGAAAAATACCTTTTTTATGAAACTGTGCATGTAGTCAAAATTCTCGGTGAATAAAAATACTTGAGTTCTTTAGAAAAGGAGGGGTTTATTGTGTCCAGTGTGATTGTAAGATAATGCTTTGCTGCTTGAGCTAATGCCTAGTTTAGTGTCAGTGGAAAAGAAAAGCAACTTTGATAATAAAGTATCAGGAAATCAAGCTAGGGTGAGAGAAGAGACTTGGCTGGCCATCCAGTCTATCTCATGTGTGTACCAATTCCATTATGGTGCAAAGTCAAAGAAGTGCCTCGTAGACAAACATACATGCATTCCTGCATAGAATAACTCTTTGCTGTCAGTTGCTGCTTAGGAAAAAATGTAATTCTTTTTGTTTTCCTAGGTAAAATACCATGAAGATTTTGAGAAGACAAAGGGCAGAGGCTTCACTCCAGTGGTAGATGATCCTATAACGGAGCGTGTACGGAAAAACACCCAAATTGTGAGTGATGCAGCATATAAAGGTGTCCATCCACATATTGTTGAAATGGATAGAAGACCTGGAATAATTGTTGGTAAGTTGTTAAATACTGTTGCTCTTGAAGGCACTGTAGGGAAGATAAAAGCCTCTGCTTGTGTTGTCCAGATTCTGTTTTCGCTCTTTCCTCAGCATGAAACTTGTGGTGAGCTACTGGCACCATACCAGCTTCTAGTGAAGTAATAATGGGAATTAATGGAAGATACATTATTGTTTGCTCTGTAATTTTTTTAAAAAAATATGGATAGTCATTGCTATTGCTTTAAATTTGAATTTTGACTTTCTAAGGAATGCAAAAATATCTGCAATAATCTTAATTTTGCACAGAAGAATGATGATTAGGACTGTGATTCTCCAAGATTTCAATGTTTAAATGTTGCAGGCCAGTTTGAGATTTTTTTTTCTGTCAGTCCGTAGTTTCTTCTGAGCCACACATATCCATTTAACTCTTTAGACTTTCACGCAGCTGTAAAAATGTCTCAAGGTATAATTCATGAATAACGGATTAGATTTATGGTAAGCCAAGAACCAGTGTTCAGAAGTGGTGTTCTAAAAGGTGGTTCAAGATATAATCAGGTGTTCAAGGGTAAAATACAGGCGAGATTTGTATGTAAAGACAGATATTTCATTAAGATAGTATTTGGGGTATTCATAATGAACTCTATTTAAAATTGCTCAAATTTAAAATTTGAAATTGCTTAAAAGTTAGCAAGTCTGCTGTGGTAAAGGAAATGGCAGCCTGACTTCTTGTTTTTCTCCTTTCCTTTACTTCTGGAGTGTCCCTTTTCTGTTTTACTGTGCTTTACAACTGTGTAGACCCCAGAGGATCTATGCACAGAAAAAACTGAGATAGTGCTCTAAAGTCCTTCCTACATAGTAATAACAGCAAGGTTGACTTTAAGTTTACCTCTCCAAACCCAGAGAAATTGCAGGTGAAACGGATGAATTGGTGGGTCATATAGTCCATCCTCCTACCTAAAGCAAGGTTAACTATATAATTCCTGGCAGATGCTTTTTCAGTCTTTCCCTTAAAGTCTTCAAGTGAGACTCCCCCACATAAGGAAGTGTATTTCTTTCCTTTCTTTGTAGCCACCTTTTATGTGTCTGTAGCACAGCCTTGTATCAGAAGGGATTTCTCAAAAGTAAGTGTTTACAAATCTCTGCCTGGGGAAGGTACTGGTGATCTTCCATCACTACTCACTTCCATAGCTAAAAGTAGTGTGGCCAAAGAGAGAAAAACTCCTGCAAAATTCAATTGTAATATGTAGTTTGCAATATGCTGTTCAGTGCTCACTTCAAACCTCCTGCTCTAGGCTGCATTGTTTGTGTGCTGTAGCCCTGTGTAAGAATCATGTGTGCAAGCCTACATTCAACAGCTGAAGGCTTGCTAGTGCAAGCAGATTGGGATTAAGAACATTCCTGAGATGAATTCTTGAGTCGTAAGTGACATATTAGTACTATTTATCACCTTAAAAAACACACTGAAATTCTTAATCTACCTTGCCTGCCAAACAGCAAAAATAGTACAATTATTTAAAGAAAAAAGGTTATGACAAACCTATGATATTTCAGCTAATGCGTTTTCAAAGAAGCAGTGAGCTCCCTGCTCATGGAATGTCCTTGGCAGCTCCAAAAAAAAAAAAAAAAAAGAAGATTGCAAACTGAAAAACACAGCTATGACTCTCATGAGTTTTCTTCCTAGCTGATAATTGTTCAGCCAGGTAGAGTTAGTACCTCTGTGTTGAGTATACCTCTGATTTTTAATGTATTTTTGGTGAAGCTGTAACAACCTTTTCAAATGCCTGATTGCTAAAATAATGCCTCTGCTTTGTCATATAGGCACTAGTTTTAACCATGCTAAAGCTATTATGAACCATTAAAAATAAATTGATGTAACTGAGTTTTGGATCTGTTACTAAAAAGGATCCACAAATCTCACATAAATATAAGGATATTTTAACTTGGCAAAAGTAACCAGAGAGTTAAAATTGATTTATGTTATACATTGCCAAGATTTTGATTCTGTAATGTTATTTCAGGTTAGAGACAGATGAAATCAATGCAAATCAATGGCTGTTGCATTGGTGCTGCCATGAAGCCACACCTACTACATTTTTACTTACTAAGGCATGCAAACAGGAAAAGTTGGGCATTCAGCAATTCCCCCAGCACTCTCATGCCTGTCAGTCCTTTATGTAGTTGCATAATTTATCACCATTAGGTCTAACATATAGTTTATCAAGGAATTTGTGTTGGTTTTAATTCATCTTGGCAAGAAGGAGTTAGCACTACACCTTACCTTATGGGAATTGCAGTAGATAACCTATAATGTACATACATTGAATGTATTCTAAAGCCATGGGATTTATTTTCTTAGCTCTGTCTGTTCTTTCCATTGCATCTAGGTTATTAATCATTTGAAACATGACATATTTGGGGTCCTCACAGTTCTACTTTACCTAGCAACCCATTATTTATCTTACTACCACTGAAACCAGCAAAAGAACAAAGTTGGAAAGACAGTTTTTTCCTACCTCCCATGCACTGAGTAAATGTTGCAGACAGATCTGTCTAATGAGAAAACCCTCAGTAAAAAGTGTGGTCTGGTAGATTTGTGTTTTGACTGATTGTACTTTACATTAAGGTTTTATTTGACACTGGTGTGAAGAGATTAAATGATTATTTTATTTTAGAGTAGCATATATCATAGAATAATTTAAATTGGAAAAGAACTTTAGGATCATCAAGTCCAACCTAGCACTGCCAAGCCCACCACTAAACTGTGTCCCCACTCACCATGTCAGCACATCTTTTAAGTATCTCCAGGGATGGTGACTCAATCACTTCCCTGCGCAGTCAGTTCCAGTGCTTGATAACCCTTTCAGTGAAGAATTTTTTCCTAATATCCAATCTAAACCTCTCATGGCACAACTTGGGGCCATTTTCTCTCATGCTGTCACTTGCTACCTGGCAGAAGAGATGTACTCTCACCTTGCTGAAATCTCCTTTCAGGTAGCTGTAGAGAATGGTAAGATCTCCCTTGAGCCTCCTTTTCTCCAGGTTGAACACCAGCAGCTTCCTCAGCTGCTCCTCATTAGACTTGTGTTCAGACTGTTCACCAGCTTTGTTGCCCTTCCCTGGATGTGTTCTGCACCTCCATGTCTTTCTCATAGTGAGGGGCCCAAAACTGAACACGGTACTCAAGATGTGGCCTCAGGAGTGCTGAATACAAAGGGAAAATCACTGCCCTGGTCCTGCTGGTCACATTGTTGCTGACACAGGCCAAGATGCCATTGGCCTTCTTGGCCACCTGGGCACATTCTGGCTCATGATCAGCTGCTGCTGACCAGCACCCCCAGGTCCTTTTCTGCTTGGCAGCTTTCCAGCCACTCTGCCCCCTGCCTGTAGTGCTGCCTGGGATTGTTGTGACCCAAGGGCACTTGGCCTTTTTGAACCTTGTACCATTGGCCTTGGCCCATCAGTCCAGCCTGTCCAGATCCCTCTGTAGAGCCTTCCTACCCTCAAGCATATCAACACTTCTGCCCATATGAATTGTATATATTAAATTGATGTGAGTAGATCAAGAATTTACTCTATCTGCCTCTGCATTTATTATAAGCCTCCTCTTAAGTTGTACAATGCTGCAATTATTTGTCAAAAGTTTATTAAAAATAGTTGAATCTATATTTGCTTTTCTGCTATGATTTTAACTTAAAGTCTGATATGAAATTAATTATATCCTTTCGACTCTTTTTGCTTTCAATAAATATCCTGTCGAGATGTGATTTTGAGAGATCTTAATAACTTGAATGTATGAATTAAAGCTGAAGGTCTGATGATTATTCCCATATTGAATCCATACACTGAATTCCAGAAATGCTTTTCAGTAGTGGGGTAGTGGATCAACTGCAAGTTTGTGTCCCAAGAAACTTAAATATTTGGAAGACAGAGGAAATTACTAGTTAAGATCATGAGTGGGCTTCATTTTACCCAGCTGTAGATGTCTACAGGGTCAATTTCTACAGCTGAATTTGTCACTTTAGTCCATTTTTTGTGTTAAGAAAGATGGATACTTTTGAGTTTATATGAATTGAGCAATTGGTGGAAATTTATTTTGGATAAGATGAACTATGCCCCTGATTCTGCTAATTAGGCTGACATGATCTCTCTGTATTCAAAGGAGGGTCTGTAGTTCCTCTGGCAGCTGTATACTGCCAGGTCTCAGTTACAGGGGTATATACTGCACATCTCTATGGAGTAAGGGTGCTCATGGTGGACTGGGAAAATACTCTTGGAGATCGATGATTTTGGTTCTACTATTGGAAAAGAGCTCTGGTATGTGATACTTAACTTGTTGCCATTTATTTAGACTTAAGAAAATACTATGGACATGTTTAGAAAAAGAAAAAAAAATTGGGAGCAAAAGTCTCCTTTCTTTAGTCTTCTTTATAAAATTCAAAGCTTAATCTGAATGCACAAAGTTCTTTTAAGTAGGAAATTAATGCTTTCTGATCTTTTCAGGTGAATATCTAGATATTTTGGTTAATTTCTAGATGAAGGAAATTGATTGCTGATTGCTAAGGCTCATTCCTTTCATGCTTTTACTTCCTTTGTTGTTTGTCTGTCTTATAATTTCTGCGCTTTGGAAAAAGATCTTAAAGTTTGGCGCACAGATCCTGGCTCCATCTTCGACATTGATCCTCTGGAGGACAATATTCAGTCTAGGAGTCTGCATATGCTTTCTGGTATTGCTTATATCCTGACTTCTCCACAATTCAACTCTTTATGTTTTTGAAACTAAGTTGATACAGTAAATTTTCAGGTCAATGTGCCAGCCATATGTTTTATAAGTATGCTTTCATATATATTTATAACTGTAGTAGTTTAAATTTCAATATTTATAGGAACTTCAGCTGTAATCACATGTGCAGATAAGAAACAGTGAAATAAATCTTATCCTAAACAAGTTATTCATGCCACTTACAAGTAGCCACTTTAAAAGCATTGACCTACTTTGTCCTCTCTATAAGCAGAATTTTCAAATAGATGGACCTTATGAAATGTAAGAGTTTTAGAATGTACCCTATTTATGAAATTGGTTTTTTTATGCATGTTTTCCCTATATGGCATATGATATTATGCTATTATTTGCAACTCCAAGGTGTTCATAATTTAAGAATAGATGGGAAAGAAGAGAAGGTAATACAATAACAGGCAGCAGTGTTTTGGCTTTACAAACTTATGAATGTTTTTTCTGCCCTTTAAGTGTTTCTTTTGAATGTCTAATTTTGCACTTGTATTTGCTTCACTACTGATAGTGGAACTTTAAATACTCTTTTGAAAAATATGCAGAAGTATTTCCACATGTACTTCTATTCATTCTGGGATAAAGAACATTTGAATTTTCCATTGGAAATTTTTATATGCTTAATCTTCATCCCTTTTCTTTCTGGTACCTCAATCCTACCTTTCATTTCTGCAATTCTTTTAAAACAAAGAAAAAGCTTGGTTGTATCAGATTTTGAAGCAAGCTTTGGAACTAATGGTGCTCAAAATGATACAAATTTGTGAAGAATTCACAGTATATGAATAGCAATGTTACCAGTGGTTAGGTTTATGTCGTTGCTTGTCTTGGCACTTCTGTCATCCACTTACTACGATATTCTTTATTTCTTTCTACCTTTGTAGAAAGAGCAAGCCGTTACAGTAAGCAGTATTTACGTTCTGCCAGTTCAGGAGATTATAAATCAGATGGCTCTGACACGAACCCTACCTTTTCTTACTGCAGTGAGATAACAAGACCATCTGATGAAGGAGGTACCCCTTATTCCCACTTTTTTCACTAATGACACTATTGCAGTGTGTTGAGACCTCACATGCCTGTATTAACCCCATATCCTTGTGTAGTCACAAGTAGAAACTGTGTGAGCTTTTGCTGGTGTATTAAGAAAGCAAAGCAAGGTCTCAAAAGTGCACAGTCTCTTGCATGCCATATTGCTTTATTGTGAATTTTTTATCACAATTTTTAGTAATTCTGTTAGTCCAAAAGCCCTGTTAACTCCTATTTACAGTGCTTAAAAGAAGGTGTATTTTAGTTTTTGCAAAACATACATGAATCTGGTTTTATTTTTAATCTTGAATGGCACAACATAACTGAATGAAATACACCTCTAACCTGAAAAAAATAAATTCACCGTGTACTTTTTAGTGGGTGAATCAAGCATATCATAGTATTTTAGTGAGTAAACTACTTATTCCCATATTCAACTATGCAGGTGCTTGTGGCTCTGTTTCCATCCTAAAAAAAGCCCCCAAACCAGCAAATTTCATCAACTGTGCTCTTTTCACACAAGTTTTCTCATCCTCTCAATGGTTTGAGAATCAGGGTTAACATTCAGCCGGGAAGCTTATATAGGCTGTTATTGTATAATATGGATTAGCATTAGAATACTTTAGCAAACTGCATTTTCAGGTGCAAAACCACATTGTGCATCTGTTTCATGGCACAGAATAGAAGAAGATTTATGAAATTTATGATGAACAAGGGCCTAGCCATCCTTGTGGCATTACAATATGTATTAGACTTAACTGCAGAATTGTAAATATTCGTTAACAATTCAGAAACATTGCACTCTAAGCAGATACTTTTAAAAAACAATGATTTATAGTTCTCAGTTGTGAAAGAAGATGCATTGAAAAGGTTATCCAAAGGGGCATGAATTTCTTTTTTTTTTTTTTTTTAAGAAGGTGTTGGAGGAAAGATATTGTTACTGTTTAGTTGCCTGACATCTTTAATTACCCATGCTTTTAGAAGATTTTAAGGCATCTTAATTTTAGATTGGACCTGTTTATGTTCTCCCACTCACTGGAATAATATGCTACTGTTGTGGCTAGTGCTTATGTGTTGTATTGGGTGCCATGTAAATATATACTACCAGCCTGATTAAGAATGGGCGAGGAAGAAGGTGTTCAGACTGAAGTACTGACTCTACAAAGAGAGAAACACTTCTTTGACAGAAATGTATTGCTGTATATCATGTCTGACCATCTTTATTTGATATTTTGACTATATTCCCAACTCTTTTAACAGATGATAGTAATAATGCACATTATGCTCTTTATCTCTTCCTGTAATGATGCAAAGTGGGCTTCACAGTCCAGTGCATATTGCCTGTCTGTAATTGTTCTGATCTTTTTTGGCACTATTCCAAGCCATTTTAATGTTGCTTTGTCAGCTTGATTTGATTTTTACTAGATATTTTTTATTACTTGCCGTATTGAGAATGGGAAATGGGCTTTATTTTCCAGCTTGTTTTGGCACTAGGAAGTGCATTTTCTGGGTCTACTTAAATCTATTGTTGTGGTGTTGTGTTGAATAAATTATTGCCAAGATCAACATATTTTAGCAAGAGATTATTTCTGCTTTGACCCAGCTAGCTAGCCAGGGTTCGAGCACTTGCAGACAGTTCCTTTGCAGGGGAGAAATAAATGCCATAGTTAAGTAATTTGACATAATCCTAGTGAGTTACAAAAAAATGCTGGGTTTTTTTCTATGTACGTAATCAGAAATAAACAGCAGAAAGTAATATCTTTGGACAAAAATACCAACCTTTTTCATGGCAGTATCCCACCCAAAATGTCATTTAGCGCATAGCCACCAGGTGAGTTTGCCCACGACCTTTTATACAGTGTCTCTTATGGCATACCACAGTAAATGGGAACCAGATCCATTTTGCTGAAATTTCCTGACTGTTTTTCATGCACTTTGTACTTTTAGATCTAGCAGGGTTTCTCAATGACAATTGTTCAATCTGATGGTGTGACATCATGAAAGACAGTTGGAGACCTGTAACCAGTTTTACAGTCTCTGTTTTTGACCTTGTCTCATCATCTTTCAGATATTTCTGCATTGTTCAATTGCTAGTTTATTCTAGATACCTTTACTGATATTTGGCCTACAATTCAAGTCTTCCACTGCCAGTTCTGATGGAATTATTCCTTAACTACCTCTTTCCAGCCCTTAGCTGGGTCCCTGACTTTATACCAGATGTTAAAGGCTTATTCAGATCTAAATAACTCTCTTTGCCTTTGGGGAATTTCAGTAACAACATCACAGGGAGGCTACTAACATTGTTCACTGGAATTACTTCTTCCAGTTTGATTCCCTAACTGTTATTTTGGATGATGATTTTGAGCTGAGCCGCATATGCCTCCCAGGGAGCCCTCTCTACAAAATGAGTAGATTTTTGCATGATGTAAGTCCAGGAAATTCCCTGTTCTCCCTTTTAGTGTGTTGCCAGTACAATTGGTTAGGAAGCAATTGTTAATATTTCCAGCAAGCCTGATGCAGGTAATGAACTTTCATTTTAATAATCTTTTTGAAATTACTTTTCAACTTTGTGTGTCTTTTTAACAGCTTCTTCCTCACTTCCTGTGAGTGTTTTTCAAGATTGACTTTATTACTTCATGGTATCATTGAGGTTTGTTGCCATACTGGACAGAAGTTGTTGCACTAGAGCTTCCAAGTCTTCCTAAATCCTTTCTAATTGTGTAACAGATTATCTTTTTTACCTGCAAGTCATTCTGTAGGACTTTGCAGAAACACTGTGGTGCCATATTTTTTTAAAAAATTCTCAGCTGTAGTGAATACTTATTTTCAGCTTGGCTAGAGAGGAACAGAAGATAATTTCTCTCATTCAGTCCTACTTTTAACCCTGATGTCGCACTTCTCGGACATGGACCTATTCACTTTTGGGAAGTTTTTTCAGATTATTTTCTTCAGAAAGAGAAGTTGAGATATATAGATGTCAGATTTATTTTTGTTTATAAAGACAGATCAGGCAGATTTCCCCCCACAGAATGCTACAAAAAAGCAGCAAAGTTCCTTTGCTTTCAATTCATGTCTTTCCAGGCAGCATTGTCTCTGTCAAATGTCTCAACTACAGTGTTTTGGGGTTGTTTTTTTAGTTTCTTTGTAAAATCTTTTCTTTCTGTCCTGATATTTTGTGCAGTCTTGTACACTAGTTTTCTCCCAATTCTTTTCACATTCGCTTGCTCCCCTTCCAACCCTACCAGTGAAGTCACATCCTATTGGTTTGCACTCAGGCCCCAGAAGAGAATGATTTGATTCATATGGCTCAACACCTCTTCTAGTCTTGCACTATTTTGGACAGCTGTATTTGTATTTTGACCATCTATTCAGGAAGAAGATGAATTTCTTTTACATGTAACTCCCATTTACATATATTTACGGAGTTTTGGATGTCTGATGACAGAAAGGAACACAGGCGTCACCTGACTGAACTTGTATTTATGGCCTCTGCAGTGTTTCTCGGAAGTTGTGCTAAAGCATACATTTTTATAAAGATATTGTCTCCTATTTTAAGGTCTCCATATAAAATTACTCTTTTTTGCTACTACTGACTTCAGTAAGTGAAAATAGCTTTCAGCTCACACCCTCATGGCTTGAGACTGGTTTGTTTAGTTCCATTTCCCCAAAGGCAAGAGTAAAAATGCTTGAAAGTAGCACACATTTGCAATATTGGAGAGGGTTTTTTTAAAAATTTCTTATTTTAGAACACTTCCTAAATATATTCTTCATGGTAGTTCCATCTCCAGAGACTGAGCAGGGGAAAGGTCTTTTTAAAACTAGAGTGTTAATATGTGGGATGATGTAAGATACAGAAATGAATTTGTAGTGTGTGATGCAATGGCAGTGACAGAAATAAAGCTCACTTGCTCAGTTGCCATGTGTGTGTAGATGTAGACCATGAGTGTCAAGATAAAGTGAAGGCTGGGAGCAAAACCTTCAGAGTTAATTAATAATTTTCTTCAGATACACTGTTTATAGTAAAAAAAAGAAATAAAATACTACAGCCAGAGGAAAGTCTGGTGTTTTTTTTTTTTGTTTTGTTTGGTTTGTTTTTGTTTGTTTGTTTGTTTTTGTTTTTTGTTAAACACTTTAAGTTTTGGGAGTACAAACTTGTCCATGAAGGAGTTGACCTAATGTCTATGGGGATCACTCAGCTACAACTCGAACAAATCCAGGGCTTTGCCATTATGGCAGGGAAGTGTACGCTTTTGTCTGCTGCTAGAACAGAGGGTCCTGATAACTGACCAGAGGACAGCAGCTGAGCCCTGGCACTGCTACTAGGGCTGCCATTTTTAAAATTCTCTTTTGCATCAGTCTTTGACTGATTTTGAGGTGAAAAATTCCTCTTAGTGTGTTTGGAATGAGAAGACCCATCTGCACTAAAGAGTATCACTGTTATTCTCATTTCACTGTTATTTATTAATTCCCTTTCTCTCTCTCTCTCTCCCCCTCCCTCTCTCTCTTTCTCATTATGCAATGATTTTGTTTCATTATATTTCAGTAAAAGTATTTTCCTTAGCGTTCCTCCTTTTGCTTTACTCACCAAAGTCTTTTTATGCTTCAATCCTGTTTCAACTGCAGAATGTTTTCATTTAACTTTCTAATATTTTTCATTCTCTCGGTTTCTATTTTAATTATTTTTAATGTATTATATCTCTGTGTGCTGGTTTAAGGTAAACTGGCAGGAGAAATGAACCCAACTCACAAAAAGATTGCAAGTCAGAATTACAATTTAATAAAAAGATCACAATAAGTACAAAGGTACAGAGGGAAAAGCCCGTTTGACCCACAGAGACAGGTGTGTAACCCAGCACCCTGGGGCACGAACAGAGTGGTGTTCGTCACCCCCCGTGCTGAGCACCACCTGGCCCCACTGAGTACAAAGTAAAAGGAAAGAAGAAACCTGTCAGTGAGGATGATGGTCACAGTCTGGTTGAGAATGGCAGTCACAGTCCTGCTGAGGCTCTAGTCCTCCTTGGGATCCAACAAGTGAGTGAGTGCCAGTCCCAAAACGCCCAGTATATATATGTTTAGGCTCAGGTAGGAGTGCCCAGTAACTCCCCCAGGGTGTGGGGATTTCACAATGGGTGAGTTACTCTGTGAGGTGAATCATGGCATATTTTTGGAATCCCTGATGGCCCATTAGCAGACATGAGCCCTCAGGCTGGGTGTGAATGTGCTAATGGCTCTCCAGAGGGGTGTTATCACACCTGAGTAATTGGTGTGAAGACAGGAAACCTTTCTTATCTCACAGAAGTTCCAAAACATTCAGCTTGTAGCCTGAGGGGTCAGGTGTGCCCCAGGAAGCTGCTGCAAATGATCCATTGTTAGCAGTTCATGAGAAATGACATAGAGGGTGTAGAATACACAGCCTTAGCCACACCCACACAGTGACAGACTGGTCCTGGTCACTATAACCAGGACACTCTGTAAGACTTTCTGTTTAGTTTTCTCTTGTTTTTCTTGGATTTAAATCAGCAGGATTTTATTTAATATTACCAACCAAGTTCTCCTTTCAGTCTGAAGGTTTCTACTTTAAAATTATCTTAATGAACATGCTGCAATAGTTGAATTTAAGTTTTGTTGTTCCTGATACACCCTTTTTTTTTTTCTTTCTTTCTTGTTGAAACCTCCAAGGCTGGTTTTCTCCTCTTCTGCGTTTGACCTTTCCCTTTTTTGTCTTTTATTTCCTCTTAATTTTAATTGGTGAGCATGAGCATATAGACATGATATGTAAATTTTTTCTTTTTCATATGTTCAGAATTATTCAGTGTAGTAAAGTGACCCTTTATTCTTACTTTAAATAGTGTGTAGTCTGAGATGGAGAAAAATAAGAGGTATCAGTTAATTTTCAGTTATGGATATACTATAGCTAATGGGAAACACCACATGGTTGCTTGGTTATTTTCTAAGTCATCATTGTATTATCTTAAAAGCTACATAGAAATCGGTCTGTAGGAGATAGAAATCAGGTTCAGTGTACTCCCAAAAGCACATTTTGCTGCATTTTAAAAATAAGTGCTGGAATTTCCTTTATTTGGTTGGAGCCAGTGCATTACTGGTTGGCCACAATTATGCTATTTATCCTTGTCTCCTTCAGCTCAAGTTCTTCAGATTCAGTTTGCCTTCTGCCACCAGAGAAGTAGTGAGAATTAGCATAAAGAGGCCTAGATCTGTGATTTAAGGTCTTCTTTTCTTTATTTTAATGAAAAGGATCTGCTGCTATCACTCAGGTCTCTTGCTTTGACTGGGAAGCTACCTTCTTTTACTCACACTGGCAATCCAAACACACAGATTTCAAGAAACTGTGAAATTCCTTTTATATCTTTCTAGTCTCTTAATTTCTGTTATTAGCCTTAAAATAACCTGTAGATTGCTATGAGAAAACTGAAAATTTATGTAATATATTTCATTGATACTACATAACAAAAAAGAAATCTAGTAAAGGTGGGTGCAAACAACCTCTGAGGAATAAATACAACAAATGGGCATTGCTGGCAGTTTGACTCCAAAGTCTATGAAGACTGCAGAAATCACAATGCAGCAGTATCTTCCTACAAGTTTTGAACTCTTTATATAGCTTGGAATGGAAGTTTAATCAATGAGAAGCACTAAGTCCTTTCATCTCTCTCCCCAGTGACATGTCCTGCTTGTGTGATATGAGCCTTCTGAAGAAGAAAGGTTCCAGAGCAGCTGAGCCTGCTCTCTTCCTTTGCTCCAGACTCCACGGATTGTCTTTCTCCTTTCCTCACTGAGGCAGGAACATGTTGTAGACTATTACAAGAACTGCTGTTTGAACTGCAGCATGGGCACAGCCCTGCAAAGAGCCAAGTAGACTTTGTGTTATTGTGTATCTTTGGTGGCAGCCTTGCCCTATGTACCAGCTCATGGAAAGGGCTTTTATACCTCAGCGTGACAGTGACATTTTAAACATTAATTTCAGGGATGTCTCCTCTCCCCCCTAGCACACAACAATATCCATGACTCTGTTACGTGGTTATTTATAGGATTTGCCTGAGGCTTTGACACCCACCCATGACAGAAAATCCTGCAACAAGGAACTTTGCTGCTTGTTCTACTCCTGGTTAGTCTGGTCAGAAGACAAACTAGTCAGATGAAATGGAGAAAAAGCCTCTTCTTTTTGCACGCTGGAGTTGCAGACTTGCTCCCTGGTATGTGGGCCAAGGAGTCTCATTGCACTGGAATAGCGCTAACATTCTTCTGTGCCAACAGATGGAAGAAGAGGAAAGGAAACTGGCTTTGGTTTCCTTCCTTGCTCTGTCCTTTCCATGAATTTTTTATAAAAACCCCTCAGGTTCTGAGGTTGGGAAAAATCACCATTAGTAAAAGACAGGTCAAAGGAAAAAAAGAGGAAATAACACCTGACTGCTCTTTATATTATAACAGAGAGATCCATCTTCCATCTCCAGGTGCAGCTGGCAGTAGTACTTAGAAATGCCATTCTAAGGAGGTCATGAAGAATGACACAGCAATTATATTTTCTTCTCTGGCAGCCACGGCAGAATGGTTCTGTTCTGCTGGGTAACTGAACTCTGTTTCTGTAACGTTGTTCCCTGGAGTCTGGTAACCAAACATGGCATTCAGAGGGAGAGGAATTGTACAGTTCACAGGAAGAACTATAGGTTTTTGTGGGTTACTTGTCCCTTTCAAGTGTGTCAGCAGGCTGCCCTGCCACAGAAAGCTGAACACATCAAAACAACACTCTGTCTACTCTTGATACCTCTTGGTAAGGGTCATATCCACACTTCTCTTAGCCACCGGACTCTTACATCTGTTTCTGACTTTTTTGTGTTTCAGACTAGATGGTACTTTGGTTTTTCTTTCCAGTCCCCAGCAGGTTTGCCAACCTGAATGCTAATGTGTCAGAAAAAAATAGTCTTCTTCCACTCAGCATCATCATGGTAAAACTGAGATTTTCCTTCTTGGTAATTAGGTGATTTTCTGTTCTTAAATGTATAATGTACTACAAATGCTTGCAGTCAAATTATAAATACCTCACCCAGAAACTTCTGTTATATTTTTGAACTTAGCTAAATACTTCTCTGTGTATGTTATACAGACACACGTGCGTGCATATGTTTGTAACCTTTCTGATGCCACAAATTATTTAGCATGAAGAGTTTTCTCTGTTAAAGAGCTTGCATCCAGAACTGCTGACTCCTAGTCTTCCATTCTCCAAGAGATTTTTGCTGAAATTATGTAGTTTCATTAGTAAAGGTTTGGTGTAACCACATCGTACCTCAAAAGGACATGCTTTTTCAGACAGTAAGAGTTCTCTCCCTTCTGAAAATTGCATCTTTAATTTGAAGGAGGTGTGTTTTGCTGTTTCAGCTTCTGCCTTTTGTTTTGCAGTGATTCCTACTGTTCAAGGGGATTTTTTTTTCCTCCTGATTAAAAATAATGAGATTACAGTTAGAGGAGTTTTTGAAAACAGTGAGAGGCTTCCTAGTTTTAAAGAGATGATACCTTTTCAGCTCTAAATTTGAGGTAAGAAGGAAAAATAAAAGCAAGATTAGTTGTGAGAGTTTAGATTTCAGTTAGCAACAAATTGAGTTTGTTCCCTACATGTGCTAATTTCTATTTAAGTTTATATGGTAAGAGAATTTTAGACTGCTTAATATATAATTATGTCTCTGAGTAATCCATTTCAGCCTTTTAAGCCTTGTAAGTATAGCAATTCAGAAAGGCAATGGGACTACATTTATGCACTGTCTTGAGCATTATCAATTTTCTGTCCTAGTCTGGACTACTGGACTTTTAGTGTCCTCTACTGAGTGCTTCGTTAATGCAGAACATGAGATAAATTAGTCCAGAAGATTACATTTCATTCTTTTCCACCACAGAGGTACAAAGTATCTGTAAAATCTTATTTTTAAACAGAAAACTTGAAACTTCATATAGTACTCCAAGTAAGTGCTGAGTTAAATTTTGATTAAGGTCTGATTTAGGGTTCTGGGAAAAAAACTAAATATTCACAATGGTTGTAATGCATTAAGAAAGAAACTGTGATTCATCTGAAAGCACATTTTCATTCAGTGTGTGTTCACTGAGGATGAGTTAATGTTCCAAGGAGAGCTTTACATTTCACACTTTCAAAATAGTTTTCCTTAGATTCCTTATGCCTGTCTTTGATTCCCATGGTTCTCTCCCACACCCTTGACACCTGGCAGCATCAAAAGGCAATACCCACACATCCAGGTGGAGAGGAATCCAGAAGAGATCCTAATTTCAATTTCTGTAGTGTAGCAGCAGTTTAGGGCATCCTTCTGTTTGATCTGCTAGCTGTCTGAGTCTGATGTTCCCTTTTCCCTTAAACAGTTGGTGGGCAAAAAGTGGAAAAGAAATTTCCAAGCGACTCAGTTATTGAAGGTGTTAATGGCTCCCTTGGCAAGCAGTTGTTTCAGTTGTTCAGTGTGGTCTCCTAGAGTAGCTTTTGATACACTTCAGAGGATTTTATAGCCAGCAGATGATAAGTATAATTAGTAAAATGATGTGCATGACGTACATGATCCTGGTCCATGCTGTCCTTCCACGATTTTTCAGACTTGGTATACCCACTATGCAAATAAATAGATGCACAGAAATCAAAGCACAGCTTCTGTGAGAACTTACACACTTCTCTCTCTAATGCACAAGGGCAACAGTACATGTTCAGTAAATCCGAGAGAATTCAATTTATAATTGAAGGCATGTAGGTAATGTAACATGTAAACATAATCTCCGTTTTACTAACTCTTTCCTTTTGTGAGGAAGCCTAGAGCAAAACCCTGCCTATTCACAATTTAAGTAGGAATTGCAGCTTTCTGTGGTACATCATGGCCCCATTAGGACTGAGGATGCCTTGGGCTGCCTTTAAGACATTTTGTGCCTTCATAAATAAAATAATGTGGTCTGGTGTGCGTGAAAAGAAAAGGCATATTGTGCTGTTTTCTGAGCTGAGATGTGCTGCAGCTTAGGTTAAATATCAGGCAAAAAAGTCAACTGGTGGTAAGGTTTGACACCAAATTCTGACTGCAATTCATACTCAGAGCAGGGTGCCCTATGATTTGGTTATGTCCCAGGTACAATACCAGTGAGGCAAATAGGGCTGCATATGAGTATTATGGTATACCAGCTGTTAATAGAAGTGTAGGCTAAATTTTTTGAAGTGTACAGCTACCGCTGAAGACTAATTCCAAACTAATGTTCATAATGGTGTCTGAATAAAATGAATGGGGGTAGTCCTTTTATATTTGAACTGCTAGAATAGTTCCTAAGACACAATATAGTCTGCATAGTTCCTGTTAGTAATTCTTTTGTCCTCAGGTTGCAATAGAGTATTTAATGTATTACATCTGCTTTTGTGAGGAAAATGAGTGAAGTAAACATCTAGAAAAGATTTTGTAGTTGAATATTCAAAACAGAATATTTTGCCAGTTGTGCTACATTTACCTGGTATAGAATATTGAGTATAATAGCCCTAGAATTACATTTTAGGATTCAAAACTGGGAACAAATAAGACTTCAGTTTTAAGGTTAGAAGCCAAATAGTCAAAGTAGTTTTCTTTTTACAGTGCTGGAGTAGGAATTCATCAGTGGGATGTGGAAGGTGGAGTAAATGATTTGTATTTTAAGTGAAATAAATTGTAAGTAAAGTAGATTGATGTAACTGCCCATAAATTCCTAAATGTAAGATATAGAATTCATACAGTTTTTAAAATCCTTGAAGTAACTGTTCATAGAAACTGGATGAAGATAATAATTATTATACTTCATTCTAAATTGTAATTTTGTATTGTGTTCAGTTTTATTTTACCCTATTTTTTTTAGCAAAACACACAAAAGCATGTGAGTATGAATGACCACTACAAACAGCCTCTGCCTATATTTTTAAAAGCTGACAACATTTTGAAATATTTTACTTACTGAATTTCCAGGGATATCATTTAGCACCCTATTTTATAACAAACACCTTTAGCTTTCATGAGAAAAAGCTTTTGTTTGAAGGGTTTGCTATGGGATTACATTTATCAAATCAGTTTTTCTGAGTGTTTATGGTCTTACAGTCCTAAATGGCCATCCAAAGGCAGTCTGGGGAAGCTGATGGCATTTTCAGATCATCACGATTGTCTGCTCTGCCAGAACAGGACTGGCTTTTACTTTTCGCAGGCTAGGAGACAGCCACTCATCACATCGCTGCTCCAAAGTCAGACACAGGCAGGGACTCTATGGGTTGTTTGAGGTTTCACTTCTTCTCCTCTTCTGTTGGCAGAGCACTAGATTATATGTGTTTAATACTTCACAGCTATGTGATGCTTTACTATGACAGTAATGTATAAATGATCACAAAAGTTTTTGGGCTATATCTCAATATCCTCCAATTCTTGTTCCTCAGTAAAAATGATGCTCTAAGGAGTATCCACAACTGCTGCCTGGCAAAAATATTCCCTGTGTTACTTTTAATGAAGAGGGTGGATGTTCTCTTGACTGTCCTCTTTCTTTTGATGTTGGCTGTAGAAACAAGACATCCTGGATTCCTTTCATTGTTCTCTAGACTGTGACATTTGATAACTGCCTGCAAACAAGGCTCCTGGAGGCTATGCTAACCTGAGCTTTCTCTGAGTGTATCCCTTTCATACAGTTCCTCTGAAGGGAAATGAAAGCCATACTACTTTTGTTTAAAGGAAAAAAGTGTCCATGAGAGACTGGCTTTTTGCAGTACAGAGATTTAGAACCCTCAAAGAGGCCAGAACGGACCTTGGGAAACAGTTTGCCCTGAAAAAGAGTATAATGTAATTGCTGGATCTACCATTCCTCAAAACATGAAGAATTAAGGAGAAGGCCAGAATGACAAGACATGTAGATTATGGTGTACTAGAGAGACAGTTTGCCAGCTGACCTAGCTAGTACTTCTCAAAGTCCCACTTCATCTGCTATTGGATTTATGATGGACTTATACAATAAAGACTGGTGTGACTACTATGAGTGATATTGCCTGTTCATACAAATCAGGAACTTTGGACTGAAGTATGAGATAGTCCCTGCCTAAAAGGAAACCTTATATAAAACACAGGATTCCATGTGTCATGAGCACGTTAGAGATTCTTTTTGTTCCTTTCAAATTTTCTTAGTTTTCTTTGACACATGCTAAACAGAGATCTTCTGCTGTAATTTCATTCAAAATCAAATATTAATTTCTTATGTTGAAATTGCTTTTAAGAGTTGTGCATGAGTCTGCATTTCTCTTAATAATCTACTTCAGATTATTTGGTGGATAGTTATAGTTTCAATTATTGCTAGCTGATAAAATGGTGTTCTAAAATGATGATACTTGAAATAATCTTAGTCTAATCATGACACTAATGAAATCTAAAATATTTTATTTTATACATTGTAGTATGTCCAAGTAATCTTGAGAGAAGACATTTTGATATTTTTGCATAATGATTAATTAATGTTAGTTATTTTAATTACAAGATTAATATTTATGTTGATCTCATCTCCATAATTTTTCAAGTATTTGAATATTGCATGGCTTATTTCTTATATATTTTGAATTTAGTCTATGGAAACTTCCTAGGCCTATAATGTTCTGAATTTGTCACTGACTCAAAGTAGTTCAGAGCTTCAATTCCAATGAGGTCAGTGAGCATGGCAGAGATTTATTAACACCCTGTATGAATTAGGCCATACTTTCAGGTTGTTATTTCAACAACCTAATTATATCCGGGTTTGATATTCCAATTTACTAACTGTTACTGACTCCTGTAATGGATAGTGTGCAGACAAACTGCTGCTTCTGACAGCACCACTGAGAGCAACCAGCCTGGTAGCTTAGACATCCATGAAAGCAGGCTCTCTGACAAATAAAGGACAAAGAAAAGAGGGGAGAGGAGAAAAAAGAAAATAAAAGAAATGAAGAGAAAATTACTTTTACAAGAAAAAATGCCAAGATGCCTTACCATGGTGTTTTCTACTGTTCTGAAAACAGCACTGTTCTGTATCAGGTCTCACCATCTTCAGTCTTCAGGTTAGTGTTTTTTACATTCTTACATGGTCTGAACAATTCTCAGTAAATATGACTGTGCTGTGCTACTCTTTTTGATTAGAAAATAATAAAACTCTGTGAGAGATAAGAGTTATAATCAGCTTAGAGCATGTTTTTCAGTTTTCTGGCTTATTTGAAAAGTTAATGTTGAGCAATTTAACTTAAGAAATGACTGGTAATTTTTCAATGTTTTTTTGTCAGAAGATAGCTTAGTGCCAAACTTCTTTATAGGAAGGGATGACTTGTGATTAATGTCTCAATACCAAAAGAACCACTTTTTTTTTCAGTTTGAGATTCTTAAGGTTATAGCTTGACATTTTTAAAACAGAATCCAGCCTTATGTTGAAATATGTTTAATTTTGAAGAGCCACATGGATTATAATAAAGGTTGAAAATTGTAGATATTTTTGTATGATTGGCAAAAAATTGTTTCTTTACTCAACTTTTAGAAATGTCTTTTTGTGTGAACTTTTGCAATTTTTTGAATTTTCATCCCAATTTGGGACCAGAGCATTCTTGGCAATAATTTCTGCACTGTAAAATTATTAATGAGGTTTTCCTAGTGTTGTCTGTATCTAACATGCCTGTATTCTTCTCTTTGTTTTCTCTACTCCTATGACTGCTTTTTTACTGTGTCCATTGGAGATCATCTCCTTGCTCGGTACCATGGGGATGCTGCAGTTCTGTACCTTATATCAGCCTCTGGGCAATCTGTGCACACTCACTGAAGTCTTTTAGTTCTCTGATACCTATTTTTAGGTGGCTGCATTAGGCTTAATCTTCTCTAAACTTCCACTATGATGTATTTCAAATACTGTGATGACCTAGGATGCAAGTAATTGAGCAGTGCATGCCACATGCAAGCACATGGGAGCATCTGCATTACCCTCAGTGCTTTGTTTGGGGCTGGATGCTGTGACATCTGAAGGGAAGAATCTGTGAGAGGCTCAGCTCTTTTGTGGTTTGAACTCAGAGGTAGCTCACATGAAAGTGAGGTGCTTAGAGGGACATAACTCGGGACAACTGAGCTCATTCAACAGTTTCCTGCCTTCTTCTGTCTGTGGCCTTGGGTACTTGGTGCTGCCTCCATCCTTGCACTGTACCTGTCACGGGTCTGATCCCTCGCTGAGCTGACATAGCTCACCAAGCAAGCAGAAAAACAACATAGATGAGCAGAAGGAAAGGGTCGTAGAAGTGTTAGGTTGTCTCAGCCAGCTCATGGGTCATCTACTTCATGCAGTGGGAGTCAGGGGTGGACTGTCTGTAGCCTCCTTGAGACATATGACCTCATGACTCCTGCTGAGTTCTCCCAACAGTCTTACCTTCAGCAGAGAATGTTTAGCACATCATCTTTAAAAGTCTGCTAGAAGCTCATCTGTCTGTCAATCAAGTTACTTTTCTTCTCTTTTTGTGTCTTGAACATCCTATCCTCATCTTACCTAAGCTGCCATACTTGCAGATTTTTGGTTCTTCTTAGCCTGTGATATGGACTGTCTTTAAAACTCTTACTAAATTCTTGCCTGACAACAATTATGTTCCCTTTATGCTACTGTTTATGCTTGGACGGGATGTGAACTTCTGCAGAATTAATGTGTTAACCTTCTTCAAATCTCTCCTTAAAACTGTTTCTCAAGATGCTTATGTGATTAATGCAATGCTGGGCTGAGCTCATCTCAAGAGCTTGCACAGGAGTATACACAGTATGGGAAATAAACAGGAGAAATCAGAGGGTTTGTGGTTGCCCAAAGAGATGTAGTGAAAATCTGCATCCCAAAGTAAAAATTCACAGGACAGGGCATGAAGAAACCCAATCTAACCCCAAATTTGGCCCTGATTTTAAACGGGGGTTGGATTATATTATTTCTAGAGGCTTTTTCAAACAAAAATCACTTTCATTATTTTAATGATGGGGTGCAGCCGCCAATATCTGGGGAAAGTGATAGAAAACAAAACAAAAAAAATAAAAAACCCAACAAAACCAACCAACAAACAAAAAATTTACCAAGCCATAGTTTGTAACCAAAGTTACCTCTGTAACACTTTCTGGAGAAGGCTTTAAAAGGTATCAGTTGTTATTATCCACCAGCTTCAACACAGCAGTGACAGATGTATTTCCCGTATTTCCTTAGCTATGTATTCATGTAATTGGCCCTGGGAAGTGCTCCAGGGGGTTGTGCAGCTTGAGCATGGTGACATGTCCACATGAACAGCACACAGGGTGTACCCCAAGAGTGTACTGTAGACCTACATGTCCCTACACGTGATTGCCTCACTGTAACTGTGTCTTCTGTTGCCTGGGATGTGGCCAAGTAATTTCTAAGGAAAGGATAAAAGAAAAAGGAACTGAAAACTATGGCGGAGGCTTTCTAAAGAAAGGCTCTGGGGCCTGCTCTAGATGTTGCAACCTGTGGAAAATAAGTCAGCAGCAACAAGACAACATGGGAAGGACTTCAAAATATGTGGAGCAGCTTGATTCCCATAAGGAGCTCAATCTATTTTGGGTGAGCTCGTCATAATGGCAGTAACACAGAGGTGCATGATGATGCTGTATTCTGGCTCTATTGCAACTTTTGTGCTGCTCAGAAAATCTAAAGCTTGATATCTAGTGTCTTGTGGACACTAGACTTAAGTGCATGCTAATCACAATCGGTCTTTTTACTTTCTACTCTCTCATGTTGTTATTGCAAAATGTTGCAATATATTTTGTGAGTTCTCTGAGGTCTTAGGAGTGTAACCATGAATTTAGGTAATATCAAAATAGGAAGTGAAATAAATGTTTAAAACTGCGTAATGTGTGTGGGAGTAAAGAAGTGATTGTTATTTTACATCTGGTCCAGTAAATGGCATGTGTTGCAGTAAATGGCAAAAATCTGGTAATTAGCAGTAAGGGTATGTTGTTTTACCATGGATTGTCAAGGCTCTGCTATACAAAAGAATGAAAGACAGTTTAAGTATGGTTTTGGTAAAATGTATCTTGAAACCTAACCATTAAATAATTTTTCTTTTTAACATGAACATTTTTTTTAACCTTATAGTTATGCAATGCTCTCTAAATTATTCCTTTCTGACTTCCACAATATGACCTTTTTCTCTCCCACTTCTTCTCAAAGTATATCCTGGTTGGTACACACTCTCCAGACTCCACTGTCTGTGGCAGCAAGTTGATACTCGCTGTCCTTCTTTTGGCTGCTCCTTACCCCTGGAGGCTTCCTTTCTGTTTCCCTCGTATCATGGTCATTCATTTTTCTCTCTGTTCTCTGGGGAAGCCTATAAAGATATAGTAAGAGATATATGATAAATTTCTTCACATAGATAACTTAAAATGAATATCTGGCTTTCTTGGTAAGTGGGGCAAGAGTAAAAGAAGTAAGTTTTGATACATCAGAATGCAACTGATAAAGTCTTAATGCAACAAGAAAAAACATCCACCTGTACTTCTGGGAACAATGGTCAGCCCTCAGCTCCATCAACCAATAAATCTGGCTTCAGTTAAATGAATTTTGTGTTCCACCACTGTGTTTTATTGTTCCCTTAGGTTAACTAAAACCATTGCTTTAGCTGCTGCTGCAGTCAGTGATGTTATAGAACTTAATACTTCAGTCTGAACCAAAAGATTGTGGTTAACTATAGGTGATGATTATGAAGACAATTCAAACTCTTTCTCTGCATGGTTCAATCTCACCTTGTATGTCACCAGAAACAGCCTATTTATGTGATTCCCAAATTGTCTTCCAAATACACAACCAGCTGGACATTTCTTAAGTATTTTTTGTAAAAATTTGTTAAAATATAAAGATTGTTTTTTGCAGCCCTATTACAGTATTCCTTTAATGGAAAAAAAAAAAAAAAAGGAAAACAACCCATGTGGAATTATTCAATCAAGTGTCTGCAACACTAATGTGTGCTGACATATATGCTGCCATATATGATAGCTAAATAAATAACTAGGAGATAATCAGCAAAGCTAATCTTATAAATTCCTTCTTTTTGTGTGTGCATAGAATCTTTTCCTAATACTTCAGCTTCTAACACTTCCCAAAATTTCTAATGTTTTGGAAGAAAAGCTTTGTTTTCATGGATTTATGGTTTCCATCACTGCAGGTAAAGTGGCAAACAGGTTTGCTGAGACAGNTGTCTTGTTGTGCCTAGTATATAAATTTAATATATGTAAATATATATATATTCCTTCAATTTTCTCTTGCTGCTTTTTGCCGTTTTGGGAGAGGGAGGGGGGAATCTTTCTTGTGAGGTTTGGCTGTTGGCAGAGAGCCAACCCGAACTTTCACAGCTTGACAGAATTCTCTCAACTTGCAAGGGACTGGTTGCTAAAGAGGAAAGCACATCTCAGATCTGCTGCTGTCACTTGTCACAGAGGCAGGAGGCATGGGTTATCCTCCCCAAAATAAGCCAGTCGGTTTGGAAGCTGTAATGAACCTGACCATCAGTAGGCTTGCTGCCTTACACTGACAAGACATGCTTGATAGGAAATGAGGATGATCTCTTTTGGGGAAAAGGAATCGAGTAAAAAGTTCCTACGGGCATCTTTGCTACTCTAAAGAACAAGAGAAGAAAGGGACTCTCGGGGTGTCTGCCCGTTCCAGGGACCAGGGAAGAGCTATCAGCGCTTTGTTGCTGCAGAGCAGGGTGGGCATTGACTGATCAGCAGCCAGCGATGGCTGAAGATACTCTTCCTGTTAAGTTAAAAAGTTCAACCTGTGCTCAATTTTCAACCCATAGAACCAATTTATGGGTGGTATGAGGAGATGAGAATTCATTGGCTTCTATGAACTGGCCTACATTTATGCTGGTGGTGAATTAGGCAAAATATATTAATTCCAGCTTGATCGCAGAACCTTTGATTAAATTGTGTTTTTCTCTCTTTTCTCCTGAAGGGCTACATCTGGTCATGTAGAAATAGCTTGTAACAACATTGAAACAAAAATTATTTGATGAACTACTTAGGACTATTCACTTAATGCCTGATAATCCTGCGAACATGTTAATGAGCAGCAATTCTCTGATGATTGAACTGCTTTAAAATATCTTTCTGCTTATATGTTATTAGAATGAACTTGGCACTTCTAAAACATCCATAATTCATTATGTTCCAGTGTTGCATCTGACTGTGTATCACTTTAATTTCACTCGCTTAACAAAACAATCTATTCATTGCAATAGTTTGAAGCATGTTTTCTACATCAGAAAACCCTAGTTTAATATACAGTGTTACTTATCTTTACAAGTATTGCAGAGCAAAAAGTAGCATCCCAAATTGTAATTGCACACTTAGAGCATTCGAATATGCTAACTAAAACTAAATGGAAGTTTTAAAAAGAACCTTTGTTGAAATCAATGATTTTGTTAGCTGGAGGAGCAGGATTGGTAAAACAACTTGCTGAAAGCACAAGGTTGACTTTTCTTTCTAAAACAGTTTGGCAAACATTTTCTCAATAATCCCCTTTCATGTGCATTTATTGTCCCAATCACTTAAGAAGCAGAGACAGAGAATTTTTAGTGCAAATATGAATACTTATATATATATATATATTTAATGGGGTTTCCTGATTCTTCCATGTATTTTTTTCATTTTACAAGTCCTGGATCTTCCACACATTGTGAACCCCACTAAGTCCTACATTAGCTTCGCTCCTTTTTGAATCTGTGTGTGATGGCTGCTTCAGAAGTGGTTCTTCCCAGCAAGCCCAAGAGAGCTGTCTCAGGAAGTGTCAGACTGCTGTGTGAATCCATGTTTGAAGACTTTTTATTCATGTCCTGCATGGGCTTTTCTCCTTTAAGCAAAAGACAGCTTTTACCAGAGGAGTTAGAATATCAGCTAAATGGACGACTTGAAGTACTAGCAACAGAAATGCATTTTCTTTTCAGTGTAGCTAAATGAATTTCAGTTGAACTAGCAAAATTCTGGTAAATAACTGAGGAGAGGGGCTAATAGCCTCCAGACAAGCCAGAAGACTTTATTCTCAGAGTGCGTGAGTCTTGTAAAATGCACAAATACGTAGTGATGAAACTTCCAATCTTTAGATTTTGAAAACCACTTCAGTCTCTTAATTTTGCTTCAAAAATGCTTCTTGGCCTGGCTAGGAACATAGTAGTCACTTATGCTGATCACCCATGTTTTTAACACATTTTATTTTGGTCTGTTGCTGAAGTAATATGTTTGGGCAGATTTGGGAGGTTTATGAATGCTTTCCTAGTAGACAGTAGAGTTAGGGAGTCCTTATTGGTTGTATTAATGCTTTCGACATCTTTTGGTGAAATTGAAATCAATATATTAATGATTATTATAAAAAATTGTTAAAATAATGTGAATAAAATATGTGCGAAAAAAATGGAAAAATTGTGTTATAATAGGAAGATACTGAAAAAGGCAGACTTTGAAATATTTAAGTAAGCATTGATGTGTCTGTGCTTGGCTAAGAATGTTGATGAAATCAGTCTGAACTAGGAAACTCAACCATGGGTTCACTTTTAAGAGTTAGTTTGCAATGAGTTAAGAATTAATTGCAGTGAATTTCTACTGAAGCATTTTAAAACTATTAATATAGCTTTTTTCCCCATCAGTCTTTCATTAAATTCGTCAGTTTATGGGACATATATATAAGGCTTCATCTATGACAGTATCAAAATTGAGTTAGTGGTGTCTTTCACACACTTTTTTATGGTTAGACTTCTAATGGTAAGTTAAACTTTTCCTTCCAACTAAATTTGACAGTGTTTATGGATGTATTTCTGTAGCTTTGGCTACATTTATGTGTAATTCAACCTATGAAAAACCTTATGTTGTATATGGAAATAATTCTGAACTGCTTTATATGGAGGAATTGTTATTAAAAGTGCAAATAATCTCCAGTTTCTACAAAATGCTAGCATAAAGCCTGTCTTTAAATCTTAATTAAGGTGTCTGTATTTCTTTAACACAGCCCCTGTTCTCCCTGGGGCATATCAGCAAGGCCAGACTCAAGGATATGGATACATGCACCAGACCAGTATGTCATCCATGAGGTCCATGCATTCACAGCCTCATTCAGCAAGTCTGGTGAGTATTTGGTTTAAATGAGAATTTTATTTGGTAAGCAACGTCATCAGCAATTGTGAAATCTCTTAAATATGACTGAATTGATCCCCTTGAGTTCTATAGTTAAACTATTTGACTATCCTAGTCATTAATGTAACAGTCTTCATGTATAAAAAAAGGTTTAAGTGACTATGGGCGTGGTAAGAACTTGTACATGAGACTTGTTTAAAAAAAAATTGTTTATGATATCCAGAAAACAGAGAAATAGCTGAATCTTTAACCTAATCAAAACAAATAGTAAATTCTTGGACAGTATTTCACAGGTTGAACTTTGATGTTATGTTCGGTGATGAGTTCATGCTTCTAGCTCTGGATGAAAACCACCGATCTCTTAAGATCACCCTGTTGGTTTAAATTCATTTCAATTTTTTTTTTTGCTTGCTGATTTTGTACTAGCAGGCTTTATCTGCATTACTTATTTCTGCTTGTATAAAGCTGGCTCAGACTCCGTCTTGGTGTGCCCTTTCTAATTCAGCAGAACAGTTGTGCACTGACTTGTGTCTGATCCAAATTGAGTCATCCTGGTGGGCAACTAAGAAGCTTTATCATGAAACTGTGGCCATATCATGAAGTTCTTAATTGTGGTGGATGGGAGTGTAAAGCTGGAGTGAATATTTCATTTTAGAAGTAACTGGTCATGGTAGGAGAGATGAGTGGGTATATTCAGATGGGATTTTTAGGAAATTGAGCTTCTTTTTTCCTTTTGAACTCTTTATATATAAATTTAAACTTTAATGGTTATCATCTTTTTTGAATCATATTGCTGCCTGGAGATTTCGTTGTTCAGATCCAGTCACCTTTTGCCTTAAAAATATTGATTTGAATTTTAAACTATTTTCACAGTGGGTGTATATTTACTACATCTGTCACATTTTTAGAGATGAATAAATATTTAATTATGAACCAAACTTAGAGCTTGCTGAGCTGAAAAAGCACATGTTTTCAAGATTACTGAAACTTCTATTTTTTTTTTTTTTTTTTAAAGAGTGAAACTCTGTGATGTTTTATAGTGTAAAGATCATGATGTTCTGTGAGGTGTAAGTGCTTTCAGGCTTGCCAGATGCTCAACTGCCTGGGGCTAAGGGGACTAACTTGCTGGGAAACCTGGGATTCAGATACCTGCATCTTTGAGTGAATCAATAACCCGAGAAACTCTTTGGACACCTGTATGACATCTGTGAGATGGCTGATACTGAAATCAACCAGTAATTTCTAAGGATATCACAAGGCACTTGGGGAGCTGGCAGCTTTCCAAAAGTGCCAGAGTACAAAAAGTAGGAGACCTGGGAGCTTGGACTTTCCTAGCAGATTTCTAGTCATTGAAGTGTAAAGCAAACTGCTTTCAAATCCAGCAGATAGAGAATAGAGATACTTGTAAATCTTGAAATGCTCTTACCAGCCTTTCCAGCCATACGGGCAGGTAGATGACTACTATTTCCCTGTTATCTCTGTGTCTCAGTGACTTACCTGGCAGGCTGTTGAAACAGTAAAATTTCAATAATCTTGAGAATTACTATTTGCCTCTCCTTCCAGAACTGGAAATGTGAAGGTAATAGGACAAGGAACGGAGTGACATCAAAGGATTTTAAAAATAAAGGATTTTCTTATTTTGACAGGATTTCTTAGCCCTTCTGTGAAACTGTTGTCACTTGACATCCTTTTAGTGATAATAGCTGTTTATCATGGGAAAATAGCAAACATCATGATTTGAACAGATCTTGCAATGGTTAAAAACTGAGTGGATTTCCTTGTAGACAATAAACCCCCCCAAACATATCCAGAAATCAAGGACTGCTGGCCTGGTGCTGACTGTTAACTTGCCAGTCTGGTGAGGAAGATGTGAGGATGATCTTACCCCCTCAGGATGATAAGCCCTCCAAAAGAGCTATCTCAGATGCAGCTTAGAAACCTGCAGTGTTCCCTTGTCTTTCCACCTTCATAGTAGAAGACTGTATTTTCATTAGCCTGTGCAGTTTATCCAGGTGTGCTGGACACATTGCACTCAGCTATTGGAATGATACAGGGAGTTCTTTGCATATGCTGGGGATATGTTTAAATGGAGTAATTTGCACAGACTGAATATAGGTGACAGTTTTGGAGTGCTTTTCAAATACTCTATTGACATGCTGTAGGAGATCTGCCAGACTTACACAATATTTAGGTTCATTACTTTAAGCTGCCTGTTCAGTTCTGGGCTTGGAGCAGTACTACTAGAGATGAGGTGTTGTCTGGCTAGTAACAGAGGGACGAAAGAAGAGAAGAAAGTAACAGCAGGAGGAGACTGAAGGAAATAAATCCTAGACTGAATAGTGACCTCAAAGCACAAGCAGTTTTTGAGACTTAACTAAAAGCAGTGAAGGCGATAAAGTCACTCATCAGTGTCTGAGTTTGGCCAGGACATCTCTAGGGCAAGAGTGATTCATATCCCATGGGTTATATTGGTTTGAGATAATTGGAGAGTTAACTACTGTAGTAAACCTACTCCTTTGTTGTATTGTTATCAAATCAATGTCCCCAAAAGATATAAGTTCATTTTATGATTGTCTGCCAGTCTCCTATATTGAGAAAAAGAAATTTTATAATTTCTAAATTTTTAAAATTTGGTTCATTTAATTTTGAGTTCTGTTTTATATGAGGCATGATCCTAACACAATCTTTGGGTGGACTTATTTTTTTTTGCCAGATAAATTGCATTATTTTCTGTTTACTTTTGCTCAATTTCCATAAGCAGTTTTGCATAATGGGCTGAACTAAATTGTTGCTCAGAATACAAAGTGTTTTATAATAGACCTCTGCAGGCTGTTTGCCTCTTTGGAAAATAACAGGGAGTGTTCACACACCTTTAGATATCTAAAGTTGGTAGGAAAACAAAACCCTTATTGTGAGTTGGCTTTCCTTGATAGCTGCTGTATATGAAGGATGCTGCAACAGGTACTGCTCCTTGTAAGGAGCCATCCATAAAATAAGCATGAACTGGTGGATGAAGTGGAAATAGGCATCTGTCAGCTCTGATCTAACTGTGGACCTGAGAATATAACTGGGCTTCACATCTTAGTGTGCAAAGGACTTACTGTTCTGTTTAAGCAGTAGTTGTGAGATAGATCTTTGAGAAGGTGAGAGATAAGTGAGTATTTGACTGTTTTACAGAACTCCAAACTTTTCTTACACCCTCTTGTACTCAGTACTTGCTAAACTCACTACTGACAGAGGAATAATTCACTAAAATGCATTTTAGAAATCCCTGCTTTGAGTCCTTTAGGCATTGTAATTCTCAATTATATAGCCCAGACTACACTCTGCAGTGATAATTAGGCATTAAATGCTAACAGGGTTATTATGGAGATTTCTCCTGACAGCCATTTAGCACCTAATTAGGTGTTAAGGCCATAAATTTAGGTTTCTCAGAAGCATTTAGGACCCTAATAAATTCTTTTGAAGTTTGAAATTACCAGCTTGTCTTCACAACTGTGCCACCAGGGTGATGTAATCAAGCTCTTGCCTTTAAGGAGACAGCAGCAGTGTGTCCTTTGCCATGGTGCTCTAAGGATGACTGAAGATCCTTCTGAGTGAGCAAGAGTTCTCTATTTTTCCAATCTTATATTAGTTTAATAAAACATGTAATCTCTTCTCCCAGTCTTTGCCCATTTAGGGGAGACACGTAAGCTTGGCTCAGAGCAAAATCCAGTTGATGTTTTATGCCAGATATTTTTCTTAATTTTTCTTAAATGGATCCTCTTTTGAAATAAATTGTTTAAAGGGCTAACTGCTTCTGAGCTTGTTATAATAGCATGCTTTTCACTGCTTTTTCAGATATTTAGAGAGAGTTGAAATAGTTGGAAAAAATAGGATTCTCAAAGGCAGAGGTTCTTCTGACTGCTAGTTCTCTAGTTTATAGATCTTTAAGGAATTTTTGGTGATGATAGAACCTACCCAATTAGTTGCTGTGATGCAGTGAATAAACAATGATGCCTTTTTTCATCAATTTCTACACACACTTGGAAGACATTAAGGAACCACTAAGAAACCACATACCTCTGGTTGAAAATCTCCATTGTTGAAACAGGAGTTGATTTCTCCATGTTGTTTAATCTGCACTATCAATTATAAAGGCAGAATCAAGACAAAAGGGGTATTTCTAGTGTAGAAACAGTAATGATAAATTGCCTTATAGTGTCTGGATTAAATAATCCCACATTTCTAACATGTAACAAATGTCCTGCTCACTCTGTGTCAAGCAAACTCCCCATTTTCAGAGAATAGTTTTATTAAAAACCCTCAAAAAACTGTATATGGTATGGACTAAAATTAATCCTGAGCTCTTTTCCTGTTCTGGAAAGCAGAACAAAGTTTGCTGTCTGTTAACAGGTTCAGACAGTAGTACTTGGCATAACTCAAACATTGACGGTTTTTACCTTTTTAGACTCTTTAAATCATTCTGCCAGGAAAATTCAGCTAGTTATGGTAAAATAGAAGGGAAATCGAATATTATCAGTGATGCTTGAACTGCCCTTGACTTCTGTCAAGTGACAGGGTAAGCAAAAGAAAGTACTCCTAGGAATTTTAGAATGAGCTATTTTTTTTCTTCTGTTAAGATATAGGAGAAGTCTGTTCCCCATGAGTTTGAAAATCCACTTTGAATTCTAGTAAATGATAGCATTTCATTGGTTATGAGTGAAAACAAATACTCTATTTAGAAAAAGAGAAAAAAAAAATTGGTATCTTGGCTTACAGTGGGCAGGGTTGTAGAGAAATTTGGCTTAACCAGTGATGGGACTTTATGTGCTAAACAGAACATTTTATCTGAATATGAAAAAATGAGTATTCATAAAAATTACTTTTACAGACCTTTTGAAATAATCTCGGGTTTTTTTTTTTTTTTAAGATAATAATATAATTCTTATTTCAGGGTAAAATCCTAATGAAATGAAAGACATTCAGTGAGATGACAAAGTTAATGACCTGGATGAGGACTGTGCTTCTTTTTGCAATGAGGTCATAGGAGAAGCTATTTGAGAATCATGCAAATAGGGAGCAGAAGCATCCATGCTGGATGTAATGAACTGTTACTGGTGAATAAATGAAACAAGAATTAGAATATTTCAAAATGCATGAATGGCTTGAAATCTGTTTGTGAGGCCTTTGGACAATGTAGGTTAACAAAAATAATTATTTTGCTACTCAGTATTCACTGTGTTTTTGACAGGGCGGAGAGAGTATCGTTCCTTTTCAACAGGTAACTTGTGATTTTGCTTTCTGCCTTGCTCCCTCTATCCTTTTTTTCCTTCTCTTTTCATCTTCTTTGTGCAAAGAGAAGGAATCTACCTCTGTTCAGACTTGAGACTTTACAGCCTTGTTTTCTTTCCTTCAACAGAGAACATATAGAGCTATGTATGACTACAGCGCTCAAGATGAAGATGAAGTTTCCTTCAGGGATGGTGATTATATCATCAATGTGCAACCAATTGATGATGGCTGGATGTATGGTACTGTTCAGAGAACTGGAAAAACAGGAATGCTTCCAGCAAATTATATTGAGTTTGTTAACTAATTTTTGTCTTTAGTCCTTTGAGCTTTATTATGATTTACTCAAAATCTAACCTTTTAGGAAAATATCAGAAGAATCTTTTAAAAGTACATGATCATTATGTTATCACTGCTATAACAGTTTGCATTCTCACTCAGAATTCAGTTTAGAGTTCTTTAAAGTTCTTTAAAGATAATCCACAAGAATCTCAGAGCTTTGAAAACAGCATTGCTTATAATCATGCTCTCTCAAAATGAAAAACATATATGGAAGCCTGGTGCTGCCAATCCTATAAAGATTTTTGTCAATTAGCTGTAAAGGGGAAATACCTTTCTCCTACACCTCAAAGAGGTTATCTCTCTTTATAAAAACAACCATAAAATTAATTCAGTTCTGGCACTCTGAAGTCACAGAAGGTTAACACACTGAGTTTGAACACATCTTCAAATTATTAGGGAGCTGTTTAATGTTTGAGCAGTTAGCATCCTAATAAAAAATAAAATGTTGAGTAGGTAATTCAGTCATTTGAAGTAATGACAAGTAATATGCCAGTAAAAAAAACCAATAAAATCCCCTCCTGCCCAGAAGCCTTACAGTAAACAGATCTATTTTAACAGCAAAAATTTCCTGAGTCTTGCATACCTACATTTATTTCTGAATTACCCATTTTTTCTTATTTCCGAGTGACCTATCAGCTTTGCTTGCATCCCAATCCATCAGTTAGATCCATGTCTAGAGTCATGATTCTTCAGTATCTTTTCCACAGAAGATTCCTTGCAAAGACTATCTAAAGTACAAAACCTGTCAACTCTTCTGTTTCCTTCTAATAACAACTAGCATTTAAATAGAAGCTTTCATTAGGGCAACGTACAACCAATATTTCATGTTAGTTCCTTTACCTTCACATGTACTGCTGTAAATAAATACCCCATGTGAGGCCCCGGTGCTGTGCAGTCACACAAAGCCTGCAGTCATATCCCTCCTTCTTACCTACCGCAGGTAACTTGCTTAATGGCTGCTTTGCTGATGAGCTAATGTACCTACCCCTGCTTCAGAAATACTTATGCCTCCATCAGGGAGTGGGGGACACCTCTGGTTATTGTAGTGCATTTCAGATCAATGGCCTATTGCTTCACTTTACTCCAAAAATCTTGGTGATCCAACAGTGGGTTGTACGCTTGCCAAATGTTTAATGATGGGGAAATATTATGTTTTCTTTTACTGACTTGATCTTTCTCATAACTGACACTGAAGGGAAAGCTAACTAAACAGAAGTCCAACATACTCTATGCCATTATGCTTGTTTAGCCATCTGTGGAAAACAGCAAAAATATTCTGCTGACAAATCTCCACATATGCTATTTGGCGTCTGTTAACTTATGGTCAGAACTGAGAGATCCAGGTCTTAGTCTGTGAGGCTGAGGAGAGGATCAAAAGCTGGTGACATAGTGGACCTGTAAGAGGCACTGTGTCAGCAGACTTGGGTCACAGGGAACTTGCTGCCTTCCCTCCCAGGGAGAAATTCTGAGAGGAAGGACAAACGAGTTAAAGATTCATGTGGGAACTTATCATGTGGATGCAGATGAAGAAAATGTTTTTGCTGATAATATGATTTGTGGAGTTCAGCCATGTGATAGAGAAGTTAACTTTGTAGTAACCCTCAGAATGTTGAGCCTGCACTGACTTTCTTCTACTTCTAAAATTTTAAAAGTAGAATTAAATATAGAGCTTATAGACAATTTTGTATTTCTCATTTCATGAAGTAGGCAAGCCTGCAATATATATATTTAAAAAATAAAGAAGGAAGGCAGTATGGATTTGTTATGTCAACTGAAAGTTGTCGATGCAAATATCTACAAGTTCTATTTTTGCATACAATTAGGAATTGGAAAGGTCATGCAATTTTATTTTGGGTTTTGCTAACACAGGACTGATTTCAGCTGCCAAGCAGAATTGAATGACTGCATTAGGAAAAAAATAAATTAAAAAATGTCCATGACTGTGGAATTGCCTGTACTTTCTTGTCAGCAGCCTAGTAATTTCAAGGCTAAGGTTGTTCAGGAGCATCTGTCTTCAAAAAATATGGTTTAAAACCAGAGATTCTTGACTGTAAATATGCAGTCCCTATGGGTGACTGCTGTCCTTTAAAATTCTTAAAAGTTTTGCATAAGGAGCTGCTGCAGCAGCAGGCCCCTATGCATTACTGGTGACATCCATGTGAAATTTGCAAACTTCGCAAGTCAAACGGCTTTTTCAAAGGCTGATGTGGAATGCTGAGCTAGAAGCTTTGAAACAAGCAGTCTGCTTCCATGCTGGTTTTCATCACCAGCCATCAACAGCAAGGGGAGGAATTCCATCTTATACTGGCTAGCAAATTTTTCAGATGATGCCTGAGGCACAATTGGCTGTCACTTGCTGCTGTGCTGCTCTATTAGCTGTGTAATGCTGGCAACAATAAAAATAAGTTGTCAGTTTGTTAACCAAGTGAAATATAGAGAATAGTTACGTTGCATCAAGTTGCGATTTTTAGTGACTTGTAAAAAAAGGAGTTTCCACCTATAAAATACATGATCATTCCTCCTAAGTGAGGAAATGACTTGCAGTGTTGAACACTTTATGTGTAGAAGTAAATGAGGAAATGAACATCTGATGACACTGGAGAACTATGTTATGCTAAACAATCAAAATAAAATTTCCTTTGTGAATTTTGAATATTCATTAGCCTGGCAGAGCAGCTAAANAAAAAAAAAAAAAGTCAAGAAAACAAAACTGTATGTGAATTTTATTTCTATTGAGAATGGTATATCAGCAAAATTACTAAGATCTGGTTTAAGTTACTCATTCATGTAATCAAGTTTTTTATGTCATATATGCTTGGAAATTTATGTTTATATGAAGTGGTTCCTGCGTTTTGATATAAACCAAACTTTAGCATCATTATACAGCTTTGTTCTAAGCAATGCAATCAAAGGCTCAAAATTATCAGAGTGCAATTATAAAAATGTTTTTTAAGATCTAAAATTTGTAAGGTAGGGAAAGTAAGTCATAAAATAAATCGTGCCAGCACAGGTTTTAAAAGGCATATGTTGGAGCCTGTTACATGCAGTGTGATATAGGGGTGAAAAGATGTTATTTGCTGTCTTGTCACCTTTAAAGTATATATTCCTTTTTAGCACAGCATGTTCCTCTCACTGTTCTTTCTTCCTGTAGTCAGCATTTTTCTGGGGAAAGGAAAGAACTTTTAAGGAGTTGAATTTCCCAAGCTGTTCCCAAAGTTCACATGTTCCCATTTTAGAAATAAAGAATTCTGTAGAGAATGCTTTAGTTCTTGCTAACATGAGTATAAATGTAGAAAACAACACAGAGCATATTCATACATATACATTCATACAAGAACAAATGGGTGCCTTGCTTTTCATTACTCTTTCTTGCCTGGCTAATCTTCATTTTCTAAACAAAGCTACATACAGATACTGCAGTTGTAATTTTTCATTATGGAACATTAGCATTTAATCTTGATGAAACAGGGTTTTCTTGATTACATTTGACATACAATAAACTACTTCAGCAGATTGGGATTTGATGGAGAATCACCTCCCATGGATTATGTTTTTGACAAATGTGTCCCTCCCGAGTGTTCCTCAGGGATATGGAAGGTCTCCAATACTTGGGAGTATTCTAGTTTTCATTGTACAGTGACTGCATGTCATCTTGTGCAACGAAAAATAAATGACAAATACAGAGGTTTTTGGCAGAAGGTGGTACAGGGTATAAAATTTTAGATTTTAATTAAGTTGATTAATACTCCATTTAAACTGTAGACTATGCTTCAGTTAGTAAATGTTTAAATAATATACTGAAACAGACAAAAGATGTTGTTGAAAGAAGTTCTCCAAACTGATGTGCTGGCAAATGCAAAGTACCGGTGAGCTGTAGAAGAATAAACCATTTTGCAATGCTTTAGTGATTTTCTCCAGCTTTATGCCATAGGAACCCCATCTCTCCTTTGGAAAGAAAACCTGAAAGCTCTATTTCCTAAACTGCCTGCACTACAACAGTATATTCAAAGGAATTTCATATGCTTCTTGTGTCTGATAAATAGAATTTGCATATTGTACTTAAGTTGTAATCCAGTTGTTGTTGACATTTGTTTAATTATTATTATTTTAGGGGGGAAATAAGCTATACTGTAGCATTTCAATTGTGTATTTAATATTGCTATTAGAAATTGCTAGACCATTGGAAGACAGCAATGACTGTATTGACATTGATTAGCATGATGTGGAAACTCTCTCAGCTGTTGGTTTTTGCAGTGTGATATAAAAAGCAAAAATGAACCGCTGTGCAGTTTGGCTTATGTTTGCTTTAAAGTGTGTAAAGTTTTAGTTATTTTGCAAAACTGTACTGTATTTGGGGGTATACAGTTATGAAGGTAACAATTGTTTTTCAAAGGACAGATAAACTTACTCTTGGATCATATGATGTATCATCTTAATTTGGCTTTTGTTATGCAGAAAGTTAACACCAGCTATTAAAATATATTTTAGTAGAAATGCTTTAATTCCTGTTTCTTCCTCTACACTGTGAATATTTAAGCTTTGGTGGACTAGAGCAACATCATGCTGCCCAAAGTACTAACCTATGCAAACTAGTTCACATTTTAGTTGATGTCACAGTGGATGTAACATAGCAATTTATTTTGCATAACATTAAACGTCATTCAAATAAAATATTAAACCCAGCACTATGTATGTATTATATTCATAAACAGTACTCTGTAAAGCTACCATACCCATTAATATAAGCTATCAAGGATGTGTATTGTTTGAACTAAGGAAGCTTTGAGTTTTCAAACTTAAGTACAGTATTTAGCACTATTATTTTTGAAGCTTGATCTCAGAAAATAGGTTCCTAAAACACTGGTTTTTTTCAGACATGCCCTCTCCTTAGAGGGAAAACTTGCTTTTTCAGTCTGTATTTGTAACCCTTCAACAGAACATCAAGCTACATTACATGTCCCTTGGTTTGTTTAAACAAGCAGAGATAGTAAGTGAAGGAGATCTGCTGATGTAATTGAACCTGGTTTGCTGGACTTTGAATTGGCCTCTGGTTAGGTGTGCTATCAGTGCAACAGTAATGAAAAGAAGTTGATTTGTGGGCTTCTTTAAGATGATTTTATATACAAATATTGTTCTTGGGTTATCTTTATTCATTTACACAAGTAAATTATTTTTACAGCATTGTAAGAAAGTTTACATTAAAATAAAATCCAGAAGTATTTTGGAATGTCTCTGCCTGTAGTTGAAGAAGAATATTATGCTTAGGGACATATTTTATTTGAGTGCTAAGTGTACGGTACAATGGACTGCATTAGAATGTTTTTATTTTTATGAAGTGTTAGTTTGAAGAGTCTGTTAACAATTAATGAGGACAAATGGCAGCTACAGATGGAGCAGGTTAGTGGCTTCCAGGTAAGTGACATACAGTTGCTACCACACTAATTTCTGCGTTTCATTAATTACAGAGCTTTGATTTCATGTTCTATAGTGCTTTAATATATTGAAATGCTGCCAGTATAATAAAATCCAGTCTTTATATATACGGTAGTAAACACCAGTTTTCAATAAGAAAAATATTTAAGAGTTGCCAAAATGGACCTCAAGCACTCAGAATGTGTTTTACTTGAAAATCTCTCATATAATTTGCTAGAGTTACTGAAGTATTTGATTTTTGTTTCTAACCTAGATCTAGGAAGGTCCTTCTGACAGCCACTGATGTGAAGCTGGTAGATGGTATGTGCTCAGCATCTGAGGGATTATGTCCTTATTCAGTAGCAGTGTCAAATCTAACAAATGGCTGAAATGAAGAAGGCTCTCCTGTCTTTACTGACCCTGTGGAATGTAATTATGAAAAGGGTCTATGTACTGGCACTTGAAAGTTCTGTGGAAACAATCCATACTGAGTTGAGATAGGTTGAGAGTTTCTAGCTATCACTGCTTTTAGGATGCCCTTATTTCTGCTCTGTCACAGAACTGGGCCTTTGATTTTCTCTGTTGTATGAATTGACAAGAATAAGCCAATATACCATAGAGTTTTCTCTGTACAGAGGGAGTAGTTGCCCAGTGCATTGGCTGTGGCAAGTAGTGTCTCCCCTCCCTTCTCCCAGTCACACCACCGAGCCCAACCATATTTCCAGTTCTGTCCTGCAGTGACTACCTCTCTCATCTTTCCATGAAACTATCTGTGGGACAAACTAAAATGGTATCACCAAATGATCCAGATTTGTTTTTTTTTTTCTTCCAAATGATTTCTTTTATCAACATTCTTTCAGTGATTCTACTTATTGCAAAACCTCAAACCAGTAATATCAGTACGAAGAAGTAGCATGATAAGGGTAGGAAGGAATGGCTAAACTGAAACACCAGATTTCTAACTGAGATTTTGCTGCAGAGGTTAATACAAGTCAAGCATATGTCTGAGGGTACCATTTGAACCTGTACGCTGAGCAGTACTGTGTGGATGTGCTTGACCTGGCAGTGTGTGTATGTATGTGCTGTAGTGTCAGAATTGATCTGGGGTAGGGTGCAGATATCTCCTCTGGTTTTTAGAGCAATTGGAATTCCAAAACTGGGCCATCCACTGGTATATGGCTTTCATAAAAGCAAATTTATGAAGAAAATGAGATCTCAGATAGTACAGAGGGAGCAAAATATCAGTAGGTTTAAAGTGCATGTCTTGTGCCCTGTTGGAAGAAATCCTTTGTGTACAGTCAGAAGACTGAGCTCCATGGCACCGCAGCAAGCTCCTACCTCTGACCTGTGTTTAGTGCCAGAATGAGATATGTACCACAGAGCTCACCTGCTCAAAACTTGATACTTTCTGCATGATATGCTATGTGCTGGGCAAGTTTTTAACAGTGACAGCAGAAACTGGAGATTCATATTTATGCACTATGTCCTAAACAAAGTCTAAACAGTCCTTGATTTTATATATTTTATCTTTGGTTTCTTTCCCACCTGCCTGCTATTGATAAAACCTACATATGGAGAAGCCTGTTCTCATGCAGAAGACTACTGGCTTGTGGCTTTGACCACTTGTATCTACAAAGAGAGATCTCCAGGTATTAACATCTGGCTCTTAAAATATTGCTTGTCATATAAATATTCACTTTCAGTGATTTCACAAACAGCTGTCAGCTTTCCTGATTGTTCTTTGATTCAAGCCATATTTTTTCTGTGTTTTTCCTCCTCCATCTTTTTTCTTTTGACGTGCTTATGAGCTGTGTTGCTTGGACCGCAGCTTTCCCAGGACTCGAAGATATTTTTAAGAGGCTCCTCAACACACTGAGAAGAATTTAAATTTTGCTAGAAAAATGGTAGTGTTGTCTCCTCATTAAGCTCTCACTCCCCCAGCAGTTGTTCACTGACTTCACTGTACATCCTGGCCTTTTGCCTTCTCTTCTTTCTGTCAAATTCTGCCATCTCTACCTCTGAACTCTATGGGCTTGGGACCCTTCCCACCAGGGCTTCAGACCATGCTCTGACCTCCATAGCTTCTACATTCAGGTTTGGAAATTTAGAGTGGCTCACCTATCTGTTCTCCTGTCAAGACCTTTCAGCAGAACTCAAAGAATATTAGCATGTGCCCGTTCATCCCAAGGGGTATTACATTTCTGTTGTGTCAGCTCTGAAAAATGCTCTTTGAAGAGTCCTCTTGACTGTGCTTTCTCTGGCCTTCCTTGCCTGCCTTGCCTGTGGGTACTTCTGGCAGTTTCTGAGCTCAGCTGCTGATTTCAGTAAAGAGGGAAACCACATTTTTTTTGCTCTCTCATCAATCATGTTCCTCATCATTCATCAAATCACTTTATGTTCATTCTCTTCTTCAGAAGATTAGCATCTTCCCTATGTTATCCCTGATTTTGGACTGAACTCTTGATTCAGAAGTCATTCTCTCTCCATCAGTGTTAGAGTGAAGGGGTCATACCATGTAGATGCAGTCTGTTGCTCACTGTGGAAACTGTGTTGATAGGCACTATCCTACCAACCGAAACCTTTCAGTTCCTACCACTGCTTGTTCTGTATTCATCAAATAGGATCTCTGTGAAAAATGATTATCTGTACCAAATCCCAGCCTTTCCATATATAAATGTGTCATTATAAAGTAAACACTTTTTCCTGACTTACAGTTCCTCTGACTCAAGATGACAGTGACATCCTCCATTTTCATAGTTTGTAGTGACATTAGGAAGCATGCATATGAAATGTGCTAGATGAATTATGCTCTAAGGTGCTGTTTAGGCAGACCTTGATGACGGCAGCTATTTTACGGTGTGGATATATCAAGTTAAATGGGATAAGTGGCATGTCAGGTCTTGCTGGCAAGTGGTTCAATTTAGAACTGAGTTTATATATTTATTTGAGTGACCCAGCTATTCAAGAGACTGTTCTTTTCATTTCTACTCCAGCAGTTCAAAACAAATACAAGAATTAGATGACAATTATTCATAATCAACTAGTTAGCTTAAACAATTCCTTCATCAATATGGAAGTGAATAAAATCAATCATAGTTTTGGCAAACCATGTGCCAGGTGAATCTAGGCATTTGAATTGACATTCAGTTTGCTTGCACTTCCAACCTTTATCTTTCCTTCTTCTAACTTTATTAAAAGTAATGAAAAAGGTGTGCTTCTTGCAGCATGACTTAGTGTGCTGTTAGAGAAATTAATCTTCAGTGGAAGAATAGATTCAAGGGTCTTGTAAGGTCTTGAAGACAATATTTTACAGTTATGCTTTCAAATCTCAAAGTTACTTAAACTTACTCTGGTCCCTTGCATTTTCATTTTGCCCCTAAAACCCACTAAAATGGTTTTGCTGTGCTCTATGTTCAACATTTTGTTCCCTGTGCAGTTACCTTTGTGAGAAGGGAAAAAGACCATAGACATCGGAGTACTTCAAGTAACTTTCTCTTCCTACAATTTTTCATTGCTATGCTAAATAACATCTATGAAATATTCTTCATTCCAAGGCTCTTTATTCCACTCTTGTGAAAAATATTACACAAGTACCATATTCCCTGTTCAAATGCCACTGGCCACTATGCTCTGCTGCACAGCTGTGATTGCTACGAAAGGGAGGATTTGTTAACAATGGCAACAGCTACAATCTTGATGTTAGAGCAAGCACCTAGCAAGGACTCCTGTGAGAGCTTTATCAACTTGTCAGTCCTTTGGAAATAGTGGCCATCGTTGCAGTACCAGTGTTCTGTGAGATTAGTAAAGTTGTAACTTTGCAACTTGGTTTATTTTCCGGATACTATAAAGCCAACACAGCTGCAGCTGCTTTTGAGCAGATTGATTTTTAGATGCTGTTTTGACTAGTCGCTGCTTGTGTTTTTGTTGGTATTCTACTGCTTTCTATTTTAAGTTCTTATGGTTTGGTGGCTAAGGCAGAAGAATACATCAGATCTGCTCATTTGAAGGCCTTGTGACAGTCTAGACATGTATGTTTTTTTTATTTTTAAGCCTTCTTTTTCCCAGCACTGCCAAACTGTTTCTCAAAGATCAAGGATATGAACAGGACTGTACTCATGCTCCTACAGAAAGGCCAGAACTGTGATCTGAACTGGTACAAAATGTCCCAAAATAAGGGCACAGTCACTGGTCACAATCAAAATAATTTGTCCTCTAAGTCAAACACATGATCCATGAAACACACACACTCTTGTGCCCCTTCCCCCCCTCCCCCCCCAATTTTCCTTCTCTAAATACTGCTGGACTGTTTATTTTAAGGTTATATGAATCCTGTCCAAGAAACACACTTTATTTGGTGGTAAAATAACAACAGGCTTTTAATGTATTATTACAACATGCTTTAACCCTGATCTCTGTCATGAGGAACCTACAAGTCGACCAGAACTTCACAGCTAAATAAGGTAGGTGGACCAAGTTTATCTAGTCTGTGCTTTAGATTATTTAAAAAAGATTTTTCTCATTTGAATTCTGTACAGATATGCAGTGAAGGATTCTGTACAGGATTGAACAGCTTTATCTAGTTTCACAAAGAAACATTGTGAAACCATGGATCATATCAGAGTAAATGGACCTTGTTTATTAGCCCAGACTAAGATTTCTTAATTTGCTGTATTTCTTGTCTGTATTATGCTCTGTGTTCAGCTGAGGCAAAAACAAAGTCAAAGAGGCAGATTTTATAATATATTTAGGTTCAGAACAAAGATGAAAGACAAGTGGGTTTTTCAAATCACATCTGAAATCTGAATGATGTTGGAAATTTTACCCAACATTTTAACACTCCAGTGTGCTTTAAGAAACTAGTTGTCATCCTTTAATGAATTGAATATAGTGAAATTTTCACTGAATTAGGGATCATAAAATTTTGTTAACCAAGTATCTAACAACTAGGCTAGAGCTGTGCTGACTTTTTCCCAACTCTTTAGTCTAAGGAGCGTTTAATTAGACTGTATGAAATGGGACATGATCAGTGAATGGGTATCAGTTCTGAGCTCTCTTTGGTTTGGCAGTTAACGATTCTTGGACAAGATACTTGTTCAAAACCCTTTTGATGGTGAGAAGAACAAACCATCCTGGATGAGGATTTGAGTTACTGGAGAGCTAAATCAGTCATGGTCTGAAAGACCATCTCTTCTTCATTTTTTACAATAGGGCTGAGATACACCCTCAGCAAAGTGTTCAGGGCTGTGAAACAGGATTGGAGATGGATGAATGTCTGTGCCATTCCAGGTGAAGTGCTTCAGCTGGGACATATTTGAGACTTGGTTTTGGCCTCAGCATTTCCTACATGCTATGAAGAAAATATGAAGGGGTGACACATAGCACACAGCTGAGTTGGTATATCCTGTATAGCTAAGCATGTCATCAGTCATCTTTAAATTGTGTTGTGTGAAATGGGTGTGAGAATGCTCATGTTGGTCTTCAACAGGTAGGAAATCCTCAAGGAGAAATGGGACACCTGGAAAAATTGAGGGTAAAATCCTAATTTTATGTCCTAGCCTTGTTTAAAGGTGTGAATGCTCCTCATAAAGCTCTGAGGAAGTGACAGATTTTGCTGCTGAGAAGCTGGGGGTGCCTCACCTCTACTGGTGGCAACAGGTCCTGAGCGCAAACCCTCTCAGGGCAAGTCACTTTGGGTCGGTGGCCTTGAGGGCACTTTCTGACAAAACCTGCCACTCAGCTCTGCCATTCAGCATGGGCTCAGTACCCACAGATTTCTGAGCTCTCCTTTTGATTTTTTTTTTTTTTTAATGTAAATTGCTCTTTCTACTTGTTGTGTATTTTTATCTCGGGCAGCAAAGCAGTAGCTGTGGCAGGAGGTACACCTGCAAGTGGGAGTGCAGCAATGGAGGCGGTGGACCCAGTGTGGCAGGAGAGAATACAGACTCAGGGGAGGCAGGAGGAATTATCGAGCCAGAGGTCCAGTGGGCTGTGACAGACTGTGTTAGCTGGGAGCTGAGTCCCATCACTCACTCCTGCTTTGTGACAGGTTGGAAAGGGTAGTGGATGTTCAAGCACCAGTTCTCCTAAGTGGATATGTGAGCACTTGTGATGAATATTTTTCACAGTCTCCAGTCTGACTACAAAGCCTGGAGGAAGAGAAGGAGCATTGCTGGAATAAAATTTAATTTTTTTGCTTCACATGGAATTCCACTTGAAAGCATTCAGTGCCTCCCTTGGATGACTGTTTCAAGTGTGGTAAGTTTTACCATGAAAACCAGCCTTCGTAGTTTACTTTCTTGTTGCAGTGCAGAGCAAGTTTCTCTTGTTTCTTCTTTTGTCTGGGCTATGATGGGAGCAAAGCTCTCTTCACCTAGTACAGTGAAGACATTAAGAAACTGCCACTGGCCACAGACATTTGGTGTAATCCTCCTGCTATATATACCATCGATATCTATGTATCTATCTCCATTTTTCTAAATCTCTGTCCTTTTTCAGAAAAAAGTGTCCAGCAGCTGAGATGGGGACATACAGCAATATATCTTTTCTTCTCTGTTGTACACTGACAGAGAAAACGAGGAGCAAAATACCTGCATGCAAGCTTTTAACACAGCCTGTCAACAGGGCAAGCCGTAGTTCATGAGTCGCCTTAGCAGTGAAAAATGCAGTCATGTAAAACTGGCACAAGAGGGCAGGTGTGCACCACTGAAAATTCTTCATAGTTTGAAATTGTGTTTATGAATTATCATAATTAGCTGCAAGACATAGACTGGTAACTGTCTTGTTACATCCATAAATGGCTATGTTAATTGTGTTTTAAGAAAAGTTGTGCTGTATATTTAAGTAAAATAAAAACACATTTCTACATAAAATCAAAAGACTTTAGCAGTATGGATTGTTTACAAAATTTGATTTCCAGTACAGGTTAATGTTAGAGATAACTAGGGAATAAAGATGTGGTTCATTAATACTTTTTTTTCTGGATCAGATGAGATGAGCCATTCAACTACTGTAATTTGACAAATATAAATATATTGGCACCATATTGTTGTCACACTTAAAGGTGTTCTAGTACTTAAAAATATATATGTGCTGCATGAACAGTGATAATTACATAGAAACCTGTGGTGGTGCATATGGTGGAGTCAGGCGCTTGTAGAGTTAAATATGTGTACAAAGTGCTGTGTATGACTGCAAGAAGAAAGCCAGTGCAAGGAAGCACGGTCAAAGAAGAGCTGCAACAAGAGATGCTACAGCAGCAGAGATTTTGTTATGCTCTTAAGACAAATTAATCTGCTGTAGAAAACATCTACTCCTGCAGTGACAGCTTTTTCTTCCCCAAACCTCTCCTTGCTATGGCACACACTGCATTTTCATTGCCTGATCTGTTCCCCATTTCATGCAAAGCAAATTAATAAATTTTATACTTTTTATATTAAAAGACAAGACTCAAATGCTAGAGAGAAAACCAGTGATTTTATTTAATGTGATTCCATTAAAAATTAATTTCTAGTGCTGTCTGGAGTTAACATAGGCTTTGTTGCTCAAGCAATGGCAACTTCAAAATCTTCTTCTGTTTAGATTCATCTGAAATTGTTCAATATGCAAAACATGGGGATGAAGCTTTGCAAGAACAGGTGTTTCATTGTGCTAAGCTGAAATGTATGTCAATAACACAGGTGAATAAGCTATTTACACATACACAAGAATGTACATACATGCCAACATGAGTTTGCAATTCAGTGCTAATCTGGGGGACTTTATTTTTCTATGGAAGACAAAAACATTGAAGACTGTTGATATCTGACTGTCAGAGTCATCCCTGACTGATGTTCCCTATATATTTGATTTCTTCGTTTTGCCTACTGATCTGTGTTACTGACATGGTAAAACAGTTAATTTCCCCTTACTTTGTATAGATGCTCTCTATGTAAGCATAGCTTGAATCTCTTCCACAGATGCTAAATGCATTATTTTCTTAAAATTTCTTCATATGCCAGTTGCAAACAATTTCCATTCTTCTCTGAATTTACTTCATTTTATCTTGTTTCTCTCACTGTCTAAAATGTGTGAAATTATTAAGAAAGCATCAGCAGAAGCACTGAAAGAAGGACAATTCTCCCTTGCTCTAAGAAGTGAAGCCAGTTATGTAGGGTTAACTGAGGCCCATGATTGCAATGGAGAGAAGAGCCTGGGAAGTATCTCCTCCATCAGACACTGCTAGGAGTTGACTTTTGCTCCACTTGAGCCTCTGTAGGAAATCTACTACTCATGTTGCTCTGTGTTGATGATCACAGTGCTTGGGATGAAAGTGTATTCAAACTCAGGCCAATGTGTAAGTCTAGATGTGGCTGTGTGGCTTCACCGCTCTCAGCAGAACCGAAGACTGACTCCAGTCCCTGGGCACAGGCCTCTGGGAAGCTGTCCATTGGAGGCTTCCTTCTCCACGCTCTCTGTGTGGCACCATACAGGCTCCTCTCCTTTATTTTAGAGTGCACTGAGTGGTCACTTAGTTACTGTGAATACCCTTCTCTGAGCTTTGAGTGTAGATGCTACAGTTACAAGGAATCTCTACAGCCTTGAATTTTCAAAAGTAATTGCTTGTGTTTGATTAAATCCCTCAATTATGTCCCTAGCTCCTTAGCCTGACTATTGCTGGGATGCATTTTTTAACAGTTTTCTGTGCATTTTCTTCTCCAGTCATAGTAACTATCTATTTTAAGCTTGTATTGTTGTTGTTTTGTTTTGTTATTTTTTCCCTCTACAGAAAACAGTTTACTTAATTCTAACTATAGAGCTACTGGATTCTTCCACTGTTTTGTGAATGTAGTAGAGAACAGATCAGAAGATGTGAGAGATTAAGTTTAGTTCCAGATTTTTTATTTTGTTTATAGCTAGATCATTGCCAAGATGTTATAGAGACACTTTGATTAAAATAGAGAAATACATTACTGGAAACTGGAAGACTGGGTACCTAAATAAAGCTGTTTAGCATGTCATAGTCTTTTAAATGCCAGATACCTGCTGTGTAAACCTGGGCTAAAAGTGGTTTCTTTGCAACGTGATCCAATGGCACAGGTAATGTGCTAACATTACAAAAGTAATTTTAAATTATGTACTTTATTTACACAATGTGATCAAGACCATATCCAACTGCTTTGAAGAAGAATTAATTCATGGTCTATGAAGAGAAAGTGTCTGTCATTGAAACAATTTCCCTGCTTCATCTTTCAACCCTGATTGGTTTTCTTTCTCAAGTTTTAGTTGTTGGTGTTTATTAACCTACATTAGACAAGCCAGCTAATTTTAGCTAGGTTGATCATCTTTGTCTTGGCATATTGTACAAGTTATTTCTGGCCTCAGTCCTCAGAAAATTTGGAAAAAATACTATTTTCTAAGTTTTAGTGGCAGACTTGTGATAAATACTACTGTATTTACTGAGTGTTTAAAAAAAACCACCAAGTTATATTCCACTAATGACTGTTTAATGCTGAAGTTCAGCACATCTCACAGCTGGGTATTAGCAAATGAACACAAGATGATCTAAATATAATAGCTATTTCTCCTCTCAAGAAAAAAACAACCAATGACTTTTATCCCAGAAAGCCTGGGTGAAGATTTTAAACCAGACAGTTTTACAGACATGTTGTCATTCCTCAAATTAAGAATATTTCTCTGCTGCCTGTCCATGCTCTAGGAGTTCTGAATGGTGATTCAGTAAAGGAATGCCTTCTGTGGCTGGTTTGTTCAAAGGCCCTGACAGAGCAATACTCTGCCATGCATATAATCAAGTAATTGAAATCTTGCACATGCTCTTAAAGTGCATTTTAAAAGAGGAGGAGTAGTGTTCCTTGTGACCTGACCCAGCTTGATTCTGTCATTATTTCCTACTTTCAGAATTCTAATTATTTTCTATTTTTGTAATAATTTATGTTCAGTGGAGATGACACTGATTTTGTTGGTATACAATTTTGGAATACTAGGTAAGGTTCAGGCTGCTTCACTGACCGCTTTTTTTGGGTACAGAGTAGGGCTGTGAAGTTCCTATTACATTAGAATTGCTAAGGGTTCCCAAGATGGCTTGTTGGTATATTTTGTAAACAACAAGTAATTAATAGAATTTTTTTTTTTTTTTAATGACTTTCGGTTAACTAGTTATCTCTGATGGTATTATGACTTAGAATTTGTGCTATGAGAAGCCTATGTGTGATGAGTAGGGAATAAGTCTGCCTGAAACAATACTAGATTTTCCAGTGAAAACTTGAACATTTGTTTCCTGAAGAGTTTAGTGTCTATTTCTCCCAGTTCTATAATTGTGCTTTGAAAGGCTCTTCCTGGGCAGACAGAAAAGTGATCTGCTCAGTCAGCCCCAGCTTAAAGCTCTGAGAGAAGTGACAGGTGGAAGGAGAGAAAACAGGACAACAGAACATGTATCTGTCTTGCACAGTTGAGAAGTGCTTGTGATGTTTTTTGCCAGATCTTCAAACATCGCCTGTCAAATAATTTAAGGGAATTCATTCTGTAACTCTTGTTGACTTTGTGAGGCAGAATTCAATGAGAATGTGACAAGTGTTTTGAAGTTGCAGCACAAAGCTCACGATTCACCTCTTGCTTCCCTGACTGAAAACATCATCACTGCCTGTTGTGCTTTTGGAAAATGTGAAATTTAGTGTCCCCCCAACCAAGACTGTCCCAAACGAGACACCACTCACTCACTTTCTTCATTCCCGTCCCCCTTCCCAATCCAGAGGTGTGGTTGAGAATTGGGGGCACAAAAAAAGGTGAAAATTACAGATTAAGATATGAAAAATTTACCGGAAACAGCAATGAGATAAGAAAACTAACAGTAACAGCAACAATATTAATAACCAAAGTACACAAAAAGAGAGTGATATATATGCAAAAAATGCTCACCAGCTGACGCAATGTGGCACAACCCCAAGACAATGAACAATGGTGGATGGACTCTCCGTGCTCAGGCTTTTTCCGAACTGCAAGCTACAGCCTCCTTCTTCTTGAATTGGGAATCCATTGCTTCTGCCCTCCAGTGGTGATGGAAGGTGGTAAGACACACCCACATGGCTCCAGGCTCATCCTCTTCACAGGTACTGCAAAAAAACTAACTCTGTGCTGGCCAGAAACCAGGACACCGCCAAACAACTGTCAGAGGCCCAGCACTGAAAAGTGTTATGGCCTGTAGTTATCTCTTCCAGTTATTGATTCCAAATATTGAGTGCTTCATTTTGCTGAAATGAATCATATGTACAATGGCATAGAAAGAGAGTCTTATATATATATTAAGGTTCATGAATCCATAATGTCTTTCCTATATGTGACAAAGATGTATGCTGTCCAAAAGAACACCTAAGGTAATGCCAAAAAGTAAAAGACAATGCCAAAATATGCTTGGATACCTAAGATCAGGAGTGTCTCAATATATCTTAAAAGTGACTTATGTCAACTGCCTCCTTGAAGAAATACTGAGAATTGGAAGAGGGGTTACAATTTATTAATAGCTTATTGTGACTGAGTAGCTTTTCTTGGCAGTACATGTCATGGATGCAAAACAAATTCCTCAGTGACTAATGTCTTCTAGTTCTCTTTTAAAATAATCAAGTGGTTATTACATGATTGTCTGTTGGAAGAACATTATGGGGAGAACTTTTGACCCTTTCCTTATTTTCTTATTCCTACCAAGACTTTTTATACAAGCTGGGCAAGTTGTATATGGTTGCTTACTTTTGTATAAACTAGTTGAGGTTGGCACATGAAATTTTCAGTTTTAACNTTATATATCAACCTCTCACCATTATAACAGATAAATAAAAAGCTAACTGGGTCTTTGCTAGTTAGAATTCAGTTTTGGATTTGCAAGACTAAGTAGAAAGTAGAGATAATTGCAGTTCTGTGGGTTGTTTTACCTAACATGATCTATGTTAGGAACCAGCTCATTTGGGCCCGGTATCCTCCTTACTATTACACTGGCAGAAGTGTGTCTGTACAGCCAAACAACGAACCAAATCGAGCAACTGAGCATGACCACAGGTAACTAACAAACAAAATAAGTTAGTTCTAACCTTGATCAGTTCCCCATCCCAGATCCTGCTACAGCTGATGAATGCAAGCCGATACTCAGTAATAGAGGTTAGCCAGGAAAAAGAAAAAGAAAAACACCTCTCAGAACTTCTTAGCAGAAGATAAACTTCTGGGCTGAGAATCTTTTTTTCTGTGAGATTATAACATTATTTTCACTACCTTTTTGGCTTTTTTTCTTTTTTCTTTTTTTTTTTTTGTTGGCAAAAGTTTTTTCCCCATGTCTTAGGCTATTTATAAGTAAGAGCAATGAAGTTTCAGTCTTGGTAAAGAACTATACTAGAAACATAAATGAAAGTAATAAAAGCTAGACATCCTACCTTGCTAACACCAATTTAATTTCATCGTATGTAGGCAGAGAGGAAGCTCTAGTGTGGTGTTTCACTGCAGATTGTTGTGTTGCTGCCATGGTACATTTGTCCAATGTACATGAGGTTTCAGAGAAAGCATAGCTGCTGTTTCACATGGTATGACACCAGTAAGAATATGAAAGTCAAATTTTGTGTGAAAATAGAAACATATCCACTAGAATTTAAATTCTTCCAGCAATGTTTTGAGTTTGTTCCTGCTCTATGAGCCACAAGCCTCCTATTTGAAGGAAGTTTGCTAAGATTCTTAAGTTAAGAATGGGAGATTTTGCTGTGCAGCTTGAGTAAATGTATATGAGGTATATTAGGCTAGCTAGCCTTCAGCAGAAAAATGTTCTGTACATGAGTAAATATCTGCATCTTGTTTTCTATAATCCCTACAATATTAAGGCGATAACATTAGAGATATATTTAAAAGTAACTAAGGTGTAATTTCATGTTCGTGTTCATTGCTTTCAAGGTCTATATTTAGAAACAAGCAAGTACACCTCTTCTGTTTGGGCCAGCAGAGATGGGAACACAAGAAAATTGTAAGTGTGGGATTGCATGTGTCCTGATTTCCCACACATACATGATAATGCAAATTATAGAGCCAACTCTGGCTATAGGCATTGAAAAACAGGTAGGGAGTTTCCTATCTGTTGGATGAAAATTCTCTCCCTTCCTTTTTCCTAACCTGTGGGCATAAACTCATTAGCAATAATAGAGTTGTTACCTTCAGTATTATATTTTCCTCCACAGGAATCTAAATATATTCTCTTCATCAAAGAAAACATAATGAATGAGAATGACTACTTTATAAAACAAGAAATTATAAAAGGGAAGGAAACAGTGTTTGAATACCTAAGCTTTCTGCAGGCAAACCCAATTAGCAATAAAGGAGCTTTGACTTTATGGGAAAACTATGATTGTAACTCTATTAGAATGAAAACCAGACTATTTTCAGACTTTATCCCTTTAAAAAATCTTATGTCCATTTGCATGGGTTTTTTTTGCTATTGAATTTCCAACCTATTCATCAAGAGACAGACACTTTACACATTAAATTATGCTTTTGTGTTTGTACATTCAATAGGTCTTTTCACTCCTGTAAATCCACTATTAGTCCTATTACAATGTTTGCTTATGTCTTTTCTGTGTCAGGAAGCTTCTTTCTATTCAAGTCTGCATGAAGTAACAACATTTCCTAATTTCATACAGTCCTAGTATATCAGAGCAACCCACTGAGCAGTTGTTCAGCTGAATTAGCTGTATGAATTCATTGGTCCTTTGCCCATTGTACGTGCTTGGGCACTCAGTGCAGGAGAAGTCCCAACTTTCCCATCACAGCATTGCTGTTAGGTGCTCCCCTCCCCCATCTGCTCAGCAAAAGGGCACATACCTAAAATGTCTTTGGTGATGATGAAGGCTCACTGTCTTAATTTTAAACCTGAAATACCCAGTGTATGGTGTAATTCAGTCTTTGTCTATCACATATCTTGTGTCCTGGGGTACAGGAGGACAAGACTTTTTAAAGCTCTTTTTTCTTCTTCCTCTTCCCTCTGTCATCCCAGCAAGTAAGGGCCTCGTGAATAATTTATGCCTGATTCCCTCCCCCCTCCCCGTAAGTTGTACTGTAGCCACAAGAGCTTGGAAATGCATACATTTAAATATATTTCAAGAATTTTAAAATTAACATAATATATACAAAGTCTTTTGAGAGGTCTGAGTGAGGTTCTGTCTGTGAGACTGCAGTTTAATGAAAGCACCAGAACTCCAGAGTAGATTTTATGTCTGAAATATAAAGTTCCAAACTTACAGTACGTCCCCAGAATGACCATATATCAGCATTAAATCTAGGCACATAATGAGAAATTATTTGTAAATATGACTTAATTGGATGCACACTACTGAGTCATTCTTTTGTTTTAAAGCTTTGGTGAGAGGCAGACAGCATAAAAAAGACTGAATGAGCTTTGAAGACTTAATTCTGTCAGCCAGGCTTTTTCAAATGGAGAAAAAAAGGAATGAACAGCCTATGCCTTTGCAAACTCAAAACATGTTGTTTGCCTCCAATTCATCACTTTGATATTCACTTTATATATAGAAAAGGAGTCTGGCCAAAGTTATCATCCCTTGTCCCACTATCAGTAGCAGCATTTTTGGTTGTATCAGAGGACATTTGTCCAACATAATGCTTTGCTGGCCTTGGAGCTCAGGCAGCAGCTGAACAACTATTAGGGGCAGCGTTAAATTTTACAAATTGCTCTAAAAGCACAGCCTTGAACCCTGTGCAGTGTGGAAGGCTGACATGAGGCTTAGTATCTGAATCACAAATACCTCTAAACCCTTCTGCAGCAGAATGCAGCTTTTGAGAGATGTATAAAGCAGGAGGGAAATACTACCCTGCATTTAAATGTTGTGAAGTCAAAGTAACTTCCAGTAGCTCTAGAAGGATGCCGTGCTTTAGTAAGATATTGGAACAGTTATAATAGAAATGCATTTTTAGAGACAGCAGTAGGTAATAGAGTCTGTAGGGTAAACGAGGATAGGTGATAGCACAACATTCTGAAATTTCATGCTGTCAATCACTCTAGAGAAACAAAATTTATCTAAGTTTCAAGAACTTCAGAAATAGGCATAATATAATGTAGGGAGCATTAAAAAAGAATAAACTCCAAATTCTGTCACTGATTTATTTATTCTGCTAGCCAGCACTTTCGGATTATGTCTAAACCATTAATATTTCAGGAACAGAAGAGGCCTTTTCTTGACAGCTGTTTCCATAGCTCTTGCCTCACTGTGTCCTCCTTTGATAGTAAATGGACATGGCTTTTAAAAGTGTCATAACTGCCACACTAGCTTAAACATGATAAAATAATAATAATGAATTTATTTTCAGGCAATTGGATAATTTAAGCAGTACTATATGATGGTCAGATATAATAATAACACCTAGCATTTTTATAAGTTCTTTGTGCTTTATAGCTATCCATCAGTCAATACAACATCCTCATGAGGTAGATGGGTAGACTGCAGTGCTCTTCTTTTACAATGAGTAAAATAATACTGCCTAAGGCCATACAACAAGAAAGTTCCAAAATTGGGATAAAAACTGTGGGAAATTTATGAACATTTACTTAATTGGTGATACTTGTTCTGCATATATGGACAACAAACCAAGAGGAATGCAAAGTTCTCTGTTGACAGGGAGATGAAGTGTAGATTTTTTTTTTCAGGAGCAGAGTATTTTCAGTGGAACTCTTAAGTGCTTTATTTAAATAATTTTTTAAAGCTGCTCTCTAGACTGTTACCGTTGCCAGCTCAATGTAAAACAAAACAGACATAGAAGGAATAGTATCTAGATCATGAACCAAAGTAAGCATGTTAGTAAAAAATTCATCAAGGACCTTTAAGCATGCAAATCTACGTAGTGAATTTTTGTCAGCTCCCTTATGTGGTGTGTCTTTGAGATGATGTTGAATATGTATTTTTATTGACAAGATCAAAGAATTCTTTACATTGTGACTTCTTCATCCTCTCCCTTTTAGTGAAAAGAAGATGGAGCTGATAACAAAGCAGAGTACTTGCTAAACAATCAGTGATACAGGCAGTAACTTTTTGATTAACCAGCTGATCTGCAGCTGTAGGGTGCTGTGTATCTCTACATTTTTATCTTGCTAGAATAAGGCATATCTGACTAATAGAGCACTCCATAAATGAATGGAAAGACAAAAGTCATGTGAGTAAAGGTATCAATTTGTTATAAAGTATCTTAATGTATTAATTCTAATAAAGTAATACTTTTTTTTTTTTCAGATTAGCCCCACAGAATGCTTATGTGTTGTGTCTAAAATGTTTCTGGGATCTGAATAAACTCATTTGCAGCTATTTCAGAAATCTCCCATGGAGATGAGAGATCTTGATCTTTTGGGTCAGATTCTTATACTTAAAATTAAATATACCAGCTGGAAGGGAGAGGTAATGTTTTTCAAAGGAGCTCCTGGTAGAAAAGCAACTTGTCTGTGTTCCAGGCAATGGCTTCAAGCATCTGTTGAATTCAGAGCACTTTACTAGCCAGGAAATGGGAGCTGATGCATAGATATCTCTCCTAGTTGTGCCGTTTTTCCTGCTTTGTCTTGACCAGTCCTGCTGTTAGGATCTGTAGTGAAAACATACCATTAGTTTTCCTCACTGAAAATATTTCAGTTAGATAACTTTGAAACTGTCACCTTAATTGGTTTACTGCATAGAAAGTGCATGCCATGAAACCAGTACTTTACAAAAACTACAAAGAGCAACAGATATAAAATTATTGGAAGCAGCAGTCCTGTCATCTTTCATCATGACCTGATAAGTCCTTGTGAGGGCAGAAACTGGAGAGGTAAACATCTAGGTCCTGCATGCAAAATTTGTATGGGGCATTCCCTGACATTTAGGGAAGAAATGTTGTTACTACTCTTTTGTTCCTATTACATATATAGGTCTATGGAGTGGGATGGGATCCGCCCAAAGGTACTGAGGGAGATAGTGGAAGTGCTCACTGAGCCCCTTTCCATCTTTTACCAGGTAACTGTGAAGGTCTCAGTTGACTGGAGGTTAGAAAATGTGATACCCACCTACAAGAAGGGTTGGAAGGATGATTTAGGGAATCACAGGCCTGTCAACCTGACCAGGAAAGGTCATGGAGTAGATATTTTCAGTGCTGCCATTTAGCACATGCAAAACAACCAGGGAATAAGGCCCAGCCAGCTTGGGTTTGTGAAAGGAAGGTGCTGTTTGACTAATCTGATGTGTGACAAGGTAACCTGCTTGGTGGATTATGTAAAGGCTGTGGATGTGTCTACCTGGATTTCAGTAAAATCTTTGACACCATTTCCCACAGCATTCTCTTGGAATGCTGTTTCCTGAAGAAACTGTCTGGTCATGGCAGATAGGATGTTAGGAAAAATTTCTTCACCAAAACGATTATCCAGCATTGGAACAGGAAGCCCAGGGAAGTGGTTGAATCACCATCTCTGGGGGTATTTAAAAGACATGTAGATGTGGTGCTTAGGGACATGGTTTAATGGTGGGCTTGTCAGCACTATATGTATGATTGGACTTGATGATCTTAAAGGTCTTTTCCAACCTAAATAATTCTATGATTCTATTCCATGAATTGCTACAAAACGGAGGGGTAAGTTGGACCTTGAGCTCTCGGCTCTGTCATTTCACAGAAGGAAAGAAGAAATAAAGTTTGTTCTACTTCAGTAGTAGTAGTAGTACTTGATTCAGGTGCTTCACACAGCTCACATGCCCTGGAGTTTCCCACCTGACCTCCATCTGCCAGTGCAGTGGGGCACGAGTCTCTCTCTTAAATCCTCTGTCTTATCTATAGCCCTAAATAAATAAACTCTGCCCTAAGAATCAGCCACTCAATTGTTGGCTTCAGTTGATCACCATAAGGCTCTCTTTATAGTCAATGTAAAGAGTAGAGCTGTGGCATGAAATTTGTCTGACCTATGTCAAATGTCTACCTTAGGATGAGAAGAATTGTACCCTGGAGTCTATTGAGCATTAACTCCTTCTCCATTGACTGGAGCCGGCTGGGAAGGGTAGCTCTGGTATGCTTACACTAGAGACATATGCTGTTAATCATATGGATCTTGTTGAGTGAGACTGAGCACAGAGCAGCCTGGAGCAGTTTGGGACAGCTGATCTATCACTTCGTTATTGGTTTCTTGAGACGACACTTTGCATTGCATTGAATTAAATTGCAGAATTCCTTATGTGTGCAAGCCAGAGCACAAGGAGGAGGCTTGCCACAAGAGTCCCCAGGTGCAGCAGATTCAGCAGCTCTGCAGGAAATTTTAATTCCTTTTTTTTGGCTATTGTAGAGCCAGAGAAAATTTAAGCATAGAATTCAGTATTTAGGTAGTTGTCCTGCATAAGCTTGGCAAGAACTTATAACCAGTTCAGCTGCTGTTTTCAGGCAGAAATATCCATCTATACCACTGACTAATATGGCTGCTGACTTAACCAATATTAACAGGCCTTGCTGAAGAGATATTATTACATTAGAAGTGACTAAAGATGCATTCAAAGCAGCAATGATTCTCGGAACCCTACTTGTTATTGAAATGTTGACAACAGTGATATCAGGATTTTAATATCCTGCTTGATAATTAAACTTCTGCCTGGCACAGATTTCCTCTGGGCCTGCTCTATGGGATCCAAATATTACTTCTGAGTTACTGAGGAGAATTATACTCATGTACTGGTCAGTGGAAAATTGCCATTAGTGCTTTTGTCTTGGTAATGTTTCACAAAGATGAGCCTAAAGTTACAAAATGCAACTGCCAGCTGAGGAGAAAAATTGAGGTTCTCTAGTCTTTGAATCTTCCAGCTTGTCTTCAGTTTCAGGGTAAGATGCTTTAGGGTACTCTGTGCTGTCAAATTTTCATTTGACATTGGGGGGGGGGAGGGGAGGTAGTTAGGCTAAGGAAAGGAAAGAAGCATTATAAAGGAAAACAACATCAAATAATGATGAACTCCTTGCACATGTCAGTGTAGTACGGCACATTTTACATGAATTATTGGTGTTGTCAACTCTTCTGGAGTGTAGGGAAGAATGGGCTCTGCTTCAGTTCACTGCTTAATTCTTAATTTCCTCTAAAATAAATGAAACGAAATACAGCTTATTAAAGCAAAGGCGCTGTTTGTGTGTTTGGAGGCTGCCATAGAATGATAACTTCTATTTTACTGTTTTTCTAAATATTTGTTATTTTTTCAGACTTTAATTAAAATATCTTTAGTGTGATTTTCTAGGGGAAGAAGGTTGTAGTAGCACACTGCATGTCTTTGCATAGCTTTCCAAATCCTGTTCTGGATAAGTTTTTTGACCAATATCAATCCAATAAAACAAAAATGGCAAATTCTCTGAAGAATCATAATTTTTAAGGAAGTATATGACCAAGCTGAAAAGAAAGACCCTGTGATATCCTAATTGAGAGAAAACTGCAGAGAGAATTCAGACTCCAGGTAATCCATAAGCAACCGAGAAAGTAGTGGCTATCCTGCTTTTTGTGAACACAGAATTTTTTGTTCACACTTCATTAGATACCAGAGATGGAATTCATATAAGATAACATTAAACATCTAAATGTTCAGCTACACCTGAACTGTTCACCCTGGAGTTCCTTTACAATTGGTGGAGAATCATGACTGTTGCATATCTCTTTTTTTTAGGATAAGAAGAATGATTTTTAATAAGGGTCTCATTAAGAATTTCCAGGAAGCCAATACCATCAACAGTTACTGAAAGGACACAGGTACAGGCATTGTCAGATCTGCCAGGGGTATCTCGTATATTCTACAGCAAGTCACATGGCACTAAATGTTGTGCCCTACCAGTCCTGAACTCAGTTAGTGCCTCCTGGGATTCCATGCATCCTTTTATGCCAGTTTTCCAATGCTATGAATGAGTGCAAAATGCTTCCCCCAAACTGCTTTACTTCATGTACTTCTGGATGCTACCCAAAGTATCTTGCCTGTTTCCCCTGCCTCCCTTGCCAAAGTACAACCCCTCTTTTGGCAGCAGCAAAAGCCAAACTCAGTTATATAAAGCTTCTAAAACATACTATCTCAAGTCCTATCCAGAATCCTTTTGAAGCACAATGAGGTAGTGAACAACTGTCTGTCACAGACAGAACTTTATTGGAGAATGGAGAAGAGAAAAAAAAAGTTGGCTATAATGATGGGAATCTGAATGGCTGATAACAGGTAAGATTATCAGAGTTTTGTTTCTTTTCCCGCATTATACTGGACAGCTGTGCTGTTTAGTGTGCTCAGTGCCAACTGGGTTCACCCTTAGTTGTGTCACCTAGTGTTCCTCACCAGCTTCTCTTTCCTTGTTCACCATTCTGTTCTGTCTCTGAATGTTCTGTTCTCTCTCAAACATCAGTCCACACCCAGGAATGAGTCAGGATACCTAATTGCCATTGATTTCCAATGGTTTCAGTGCACGCTGGGCACCCAGACAGAAATTATATTCCCAAGTACCTTCCATGAATGTGGATCTTCCTGTTCTCAAAAGACCAAGTTGAGGAGAATGGAAAATGGAAAAGAATAATAAGGTTTCTTTTTGTAACATGAACTTATTTCTTTAGCTGTTTTCCAGGTTATTTTGAAATTTATTTTGAGGCATTTCAGTCTCTGCATAAGAAGATGTCATTGTAAGTGGCTATTGCAAATTGTATTATTCCAGTCACAGATGGGAGAGGCATATAGAAAAAAACTATCCTCTCATTATTTAAATTTTAATCTCAGGTTTGTAGGGATTTAGGAGTGTCTGGATTTAATCTTGAAATGGAAAGTTCTAATGTTCTGTATATAGGTATTATAGGTAATTTATAAATGATATGTATTTTTAATTGATTGCTAGATTGGGGCTTTATAGAAGAGTTTTGCCATTATTGTTCAAAGTGGCATTGCATAATTATGTAATTTTGAATTCAGAAGGACAAAGTCTTCTTTTTCTTTTGAAACAGCATGGTTAACAGGTGTATTGTAGACTAATAATTCTTCCACAAAAAGTGCCTTATAGCTCTTTATCTAGTAGTTTTTGTGTCAAGCTGAAAATGAATGGCTAAAATTTGAAAGGGGTGAAGGAGAATGTTCATAATTATGCAAATGAAATTTTGCAATGAAAGGAGATTTTGCTCTCTGGTGGGATATGACAAGAGTTTACGTAGCAGAGGTTTGGAAGATTGTGTAGATAAATTAGACATACACCCTTCAATATTTAAATCTGCAGCTCATTCATTTTAACAGGACTCTTTGGATGGAGAACTCTTTTCAAACCTTTGTTTAGAGTTCGGAAAGTTGAACATCTGGTTGAGCCAAGATGTCCCACTGGGCTATAGAAAGGCCAGTTTTCTGTGGCTGATAGCACACAGAAAGCAGCATGGCTATCTCCACATCCAGCTGCCTTTAATGCCTCAGGTCTGTTAACTTTGTATTATTTATAGCTTCACAGAGCAGGACTTTACTTCATCATGAGTCTGATAAGAGGTCTGAACTCTTGCTTCTTGATCTGTAATAAACAGATATATTGCATTGTCACAATATTTTCTTGCTTCGGGATAGTATGTAAATATATGCATATTCTGTACATATTGATAATTTTATGTATAATGATGTAGGAAGCCTGAAAGGTTTTGGGTTTTTATGTCATCATAGAATTAAAATTATTGCAGTCAATGAAGACAGATTTTAATATGTAAGTTGTGGATATATATGAATGTATATTATTGCAAAAAGTTCAATATCTACTCACACAGAGGGCACATCCAGTCTTTTGAGGGAGACAGACATGGTATATCTAGGGAAGAGTTAGTAAACTCAGTTTAAAGCTGTCAATATGTAAGATCTTCCCAGTGGACTCTATTACATATTTTGGCCGGATTCAAAGTCAGGATTAACACTTCGACTTTGTTGCGGAAAGAACACAGAGGATCAGGTTCCTTGGGCTGCTCTGGCAGCTTTGCACTGTGTCAACAACACAAAGCAATAACAAATCTTGTTTGGCTGGCCTGTTAAACCTGGTTTACAGCTGCTTTGCATCGCTGGAGTGGTACAAAGCAGCCAGCACCCACTGGTGGATCTGGCTCTACGTGCTTGGCAGTCTGCTGGTGGTGTTGGTAGCGGCGAGACAGCTGTGAATGACCCCAGTGTGAACTGCAGGAGTGATATTTGGTAATGGCAGAGTTGGACTGTAGGCATGGAGAAGTTGCTAAATTTTATCCTCTAATGAGTAGATGTCTAAGAGACCTTTCTGAACAGCCATTTTTCATTTGTTTCTCTTTGAAGCAAAGAAAGGTATCAAAAGACAGAGAAAAGCTTTTCTGGTGCTAAAGCTAAATTAACTTGCAGTGAAACTTAAAGAAATTTTTTCTCCTGATATTTCTTATGTCCTGTCCAGTGTTTCTCTGCTTCACAGAGTCCTCTTCTAGGAATCCCTTTGGACCAAATTTCTCTCAAGACAGAGGATTTTTCAATACAAGTAGAAAACCTCTGTCTCTAGTGCCTCTGCTTTCTCGTAATGGCTTCACCAGTCTTAAGTGGCTGACACAGCATCACTGTGTGCATCAACCCTTAACAAAGTACTGTTTTGTTCTTTCATGACATTTTCATGACCTGAAATCACAGGCATGCCAAAGTTGTGAAAGACCTGGGGGCAAACTCATGGGTTTGACTTGTGACAAGGACAGGTAACCTTGTGCCTTCCCTGTAGATTTTTTTTCTGGAAATACTTGCTTCCTAATATAAACTTATGTGGTCTCTGTGAGTTTCTGTGCAGTGTACTTGTCCTCCTTACAGGCAGGGTTGTAGGCAAAACCTAAAGTTCATGGTGCTGAACGTCTCATGCATTTTTAAAATGGCTTTGTTAAATTTAACATTCTTAAATGTTAAATAACGGCTTTGATGGGCTTCCTCTGGGTGGAGGATGCTGGCAGTTGGAGGCTGTGCCCCAGGCAGGAGGCTGGTAATGCCTTTGAAAATGTCTTGCAGGGATATCCTGTCCAAGAATGTGCATTGGTTTATTTACAGACCACATGAATTGCAAAAAATTCAACATCCACAAATGCTGTCAACCTTCAACTATTTGCATGCTCAGTAATGAAGCAGCTAAAAAGTTACTTTGAGAAGAAAGTAAGTCTCTAAGAAATCATCTTTTGGCTGAGCAGTCACTACTTCAATTAAAGTGAACTAAAATGGAGAGAGAAGGCACTAGAAAACTACCTGGGACCTTGTTTCTTGTAGTCTGAAACTCCCATTCATCACAGTGCATAGCAGCTTGCTGGCCTTCTTTCTAAGCTGGGGCAACCAGGAAATAACAGTCTTTAAAATTGCTTTTTCTCATCTCCAGCTTCTCAAGAAACAGCACTTCTTTTTGAGCAGAGAGCTATCCACAGCAAATACTGAATGAGCACATTCGTCACAACGAGCCATTTGTCAGCTCCAGTTGGGATTACTGTATAATGCTCTTCCTGCTGGTACACAGTATGGCTCAGGCTACCACATACTCCAGTTCCCATAGTGATTGCTGGACTCCTGGTGACTGTTAGTGCCCTGGTTCACTCTTCAGAGCTATCAGTGCAGAAAACCTCAGTTATTTTAAAGGCTCTTTTCCAGTTTGATTTTTTAACTGACATGACCTAGAAATAAGGACAAGGTTTACAAGTACCTGGATGAAAATTTTCTCTTCTGAAAAAAATAATTATCTATTAAACTGAATTTTAGAGAAGAATAGATGAATCAAGCATCCTACTGTTCTCTGGAGGTGGCTGCATAGTGTTGCTCTCTCTAACACACTCTCTCTAACGATGCTCTCAACCTCTCAGCATTGGCCACTCTTTTTATTGCAAATCTACTCAAACTATAGAACATAAAATATGGCAAGTAAAAAAAGAGCCAACACCAAAACCAACATACAAGGATAGTCTTAATAGCATTTTGACTGTGGAAATAGAAAAAATGTTGAGTAGTGCACAAAGTCTTCTAGGTATCAGACATAGATACAGAGTGCAAGATAATTCAACACAGTGATGATGGGTAGCGGACAGCGCAATAGGTTGATAATTCTGGTATCTGTTTTGTAACTTACATGTAATACTCTCCTCTGACTGTTAGGTATGATGTTTTTGTGGTTGTGTACATGAGTAAGAAAGAGAGAGAACAGCATGAAGTGAGTGACCAAATCTCTCATGTTAGAACAAGTTTGCTGACAAGGCAAAGAAATGTGTGAAAAAGCCCTTCAGCAAACATTCAGTATGCTCCGTTTTTCACCAGAGGACAGCTGGTACACAGATGGCCTGGGATCAGAGGAGTACAAAGCTGTGTTAAGCCAGGCATTCTTTCCCTTCTGAGATGGCATGTACACATCGTAGCTGTAAGCAAAGTTTTCTCCTGCAATCCCAGCCCAAAGGTGTGGGACATGGCAGATCGTGAGGAAAGGATTGGATTGTTGCCTAACAGTCTTTTTTACCCTCTTGGTTAATTATATCCGGTTTTGGGGTACAGTATAATTTTGGAAAGTTGGCTTGGGCTATCATCATTTCAGAAGAGCATTGTCTTCTGCATGCAGTGTTTCTCAAGTAGGTTGAAATGCAAATGATTTTGGTTACTGTATATTTTTTCTAAAAATCCAAAATGCAAAGGAATATTTCAGATGAAGGCTCCTAGCTGAATAAGGCTGGTACCAGTCCAATTTTTCAAAGATTCTTTAAAAAGAAAAGGACTCTGCTGATTTCCCTTGTCCATAAGTCTTGCACAGAAGTCTTTGTGTATTGAGATTCTCTGTAGAGACCCCTAATCCTGAGAGCCTGCAATGAGAGGGAGCAGATTTCCACATCCTACGTATGTGCCAAAGATGGATAAGGCAAAACAGTTTTCTCTGTGTTAGATTTTCCTGTGGCGACATAGTTACCTGACATACAGTGAAATTTGTAGGGCAGTGTCTCCTGTTCTGTTCTAACCTTACCTGAGAATAAATGGCCTGCCTGGTTCTTTGTGCTTTCTTGCATATTTGGGGAATTCATCTTCTTTCAATGATTAGAGGCAGTGGAGGGTGGAAGGATGCATTGTAAGTAGTCAAAAGGGTGCCTTTGAGCAGGAATCATTGACTCATGTGGTAACAGGCTTTCATACGATGAGTTAAAAGGCTTCTGAGTTTTACAGTGGATAGTAATGGCCAGTGATGCAATCCAGATTCCCATCATAAAATGCCATGACCTGTGTTTCTGGTTTTGTTTCATCTGTTGCTCTCTACTGGCTTATCTGTTCCAAGAAATATATACAGGCAATCCTGGTTCTAAATATAAAATAGTTGAAGTGTCATTTTCCATGTACTTAAAAAATGCAATGGCACTTGCTGTGGGTAGCTGCTGATTTTTGTAAAATAATCTTGTATTTATGAACAGTGTTTTGGTGACAAGGAACTCTAAAAAACCTGCAGCCTTCATCTGAAATTCATATTTTTTTCCAAAATGCTGCTGTGAAAAACAGATCATCTAGGATATGTTTCACAGATTTATTATACAAGCCACAAAAGAATAATTTTTCACACTGTTTTTTGTTGATTTGTTTATTCCCCCCAAAGATTTGCAATTTGTGCAATCAAATGAGAGGAAAAGAGTCTCTTTTTCTCTGATCTTAATTGTTTGTTTATAGTGAGTTAGGCACCACTCTGGAGAGTCACAATTATTTCGATGGAAAACTTTTGTAGAATGCATATCAGTTGTGGAATTAATTCAGTACATCTCTCCCAATTAATGAAAATATTAATAATCTCATAATTATGTTCCTGACTTTTTTTTTAAAGCATTCAAGAATGTTCCCATATTATTCCTAGCAGCCAAAGCGTACTGGAGTCACAACTCACCTCACAAGTGCACTAAGTGAGTGAACTGGAGCAGGCTTTGCAGTGATTCATATCAACTGCCTTGTGCTTTGGATCAGCCTTTTTGGTTCATCTCTCTATACGGTATCTCTAGGGTCATAAACCACTTGATATTTAAACAGTTAAGGATATATTTGCATGTATTTTTATTACAATTCTGACTGAAATTATGGTAAATATGTTTGCCAGTGTGGGCAGAAGTAGTATTTCATACAAATAGAGCCCTAGTTATACATGAAGTAACGGAGCTGTGTAATATTACTTTGAATAATGTATCTCTATCACATGTACAGTTTTAAGAGTTTATAATATAACAGGAGTCTCTCAGCTGGTTGGAGTAGCTGCAGTAATTGAAACATAAAGAAGTGAAAGTGGAGCACTACGCTTTTTACCTTGAAAAAAAATTTAGAAGAAAATAATCTGTCAGACTTCAGATTGAGAAGATGTGGCTATATATTACCAAAATCACAATGGGCTTTGTTTCCTTGCTATCTGGAATAAATTTGTAAATGAAGGTAGTTTATAACTTTATTTTTGTGCCCCTAGAATTTTAAAAGAATATGCAGTTATTAATTTATAGTTCACCTTCCCTTACTGAAGACGGAAGCCTTTCTCTTACTTTTGCTCTCTGCTTCTAAAACTATAAATTCATTTATGGATACAAGCTATTAGAAATGCTTCTATCACTGAATAATTTAGTAACTTTCAGCTAAAATTTTGCCAATAAAAGTAGGGATGTGGGTATGAGGTTACTTTAATGCAACATTGGGGAAACAAGTGTTAAATTTGAATTGTAGTAAGTTTTCGAGTGTTCCAAGTAGAATAGCTCTTGCCTGAGTTTAAATGTCTATAGTAGAAATGTATGTTTGTTGCTAGTGATCAGTGGAGAACAACAACAATTTCTTGGGTATGTTTCAAATGATCTGTTTTAGATTTCTTAGGGTCTTAGATCTTCCCTTGTGATGAATTTCAATCCAAATGTTGTTCCCCGCTGACATGAAAAGGAGTCTGACCTGCAGGTTTGGAAGTGAATGCCAGACATTTGCACTGAACACATTTACATTTGGGGGCAGAAGTCCCACTCTGCCTCACACATTTTTCTTCTGTTTTGAATTCCCATCCTGTTACGCGCTTCTGCGTTATAGTGCACAAACTACAACTTTAATCCAGCTAGGTAGTGGGAATACTCATCATGTTTTACGCAAGCTGAACATGAAGCTAAAATTCCAGGGCTGATTGTCCAAAGTGGTGTACAGCATTTTTAAAGATACCATATTTGAAAAGGTATTTTCTCAAAGAGATTTCTTCAGAAAGACAGCTGTATGTGTAAAATTGGCATTTAAACATTGGGGAAGCTAAATGTAAGGTTTTGGTTGTTTATACCCATGGGCTATTAACCTTAGAATCAATAAAACCAATTTCTCACAGGGTCTGCAAAACAAACTCATTTCCAAAGAAGTGTGCATTAAAAAACACCTTAGCCTGCATGCTGCAATATAATAACTGACTTGCAAAGAGTGGTTGATATGGGCAGTTTCATGTAGAATATTCCCTTTACTGTGACATCATTTGAGATATTCATATTAGCTTCATTAAGCTCAGCAGACACTGTTTAAAATGCATTTAAATTGCGGCAATTTAATGAACCAATGAGTATTTAATGGTCTACTGTCAAAGCACGTGTGATGAAGTCCACAAAAATTAATGGCCATATACAATCTCTGAATCAGTGCAACAGAAAGTATCTTTGATAAGCAGAATATTAAAGATTAATATCAAAACGTTGGTAAGGGAAAATATGGCAAAAACTGACTTCGGTTTAGATGGGTCTGAAAGTGAAATTTCCTTATGTGTTCCCTCTCTCATAAACAATGCATTCTTTTAATCCCTCTGCCACATTTCAAAATGAAGTGTTCAGGAAAAAAGTTATGTAGATGCATCACTGAATGTTATCAGAATATGATAACACTGAATCCTATAGAAACTATTCCTACATTGTTGTAATGGGTCTGGTATGTAAAAGCATTGAGCTGTCTTTTGTCACGAAGCATATTATTCCTGCAGAGTAATCCTTAAAGTTTTGCTTTCTAAAGAAAGTGACAGAAGTTCTGTCCAGCTAATTAGAAAAGCTGTTTACTTTTTTCTACTTTCCTACTTGTAGTACAAAAAGCACCCTCAGCATGTTAAAAAAAGAAGAATGTGCTGGATAAGTATGGCAAATTAAGTGCTTATGGAATAAAAAGCAGAAAGGCATTTTTTTACATTCTAAATGTTGAAAAACATCTGTCTATAAAGCAGAGAGACAAAATAAGTATTTCATCAAATATAAGAAAACAAGTAACAAATGTAAACAAACTGGAAAAACCTGCTAAATGAAAAGTTATATGACATGAACATTTATTGACCAAGCTAAGAAAGTCAGAGATGACATGAGAAACAAGTTCATAATGGCTGAGCCACATGTTTACAGCACTAACCAGTCCACAGATTTCTTGTTCATACCCTTGAATGTGAAACCAATGTCCAATTTCATGTTAAATTATTCCATGTTGTTTCATTAATTGAGGTATTGCTCTGATAATGCTTCCATCATTATAACTTCAACTTGAATATATAGATTTCCCTGGAATGGTAATTTACTTCAGTAAATTGCAGATAATACCAGAAAAAAGGCTATGAAGTAACTGATTATTAAATGATAGCCTGAGCTGACAGTAATAAATCTGATTGTGTATGTTTTTCTTAAACCTGAGTGTCGCTAATGAATACTGATTTTGAAACACAGGTACTGCTTTTTATATTGGGCAATAAATAATGTTTGGCAAATTCTCTTGTAAGGAGAAGCCAATTTACCTTCTTGATTTTAATTCAGTGCTAAGATTTAATTGATAGAAGAATTTGGATTAATGTAAAAAAGTTCAGAAAATGCAGGCTATGGATTACAACAAAGAAGTGGATTTCTGCAACACATTTATGTTGCCCAAATGTAACCAAGCCTTACGAATTTTTTTTCCAGTGCCTCTGTAGAAAATACCACAGAATAATAGAGCAGTCTGTGTTGTAAGAATTCTCCCATGGACTTGAAGTCCAATCATCTCTCAAAGCAGAGCTAACTTTAAATCTAGATCAGGATGCTCAGAGCCAATTCAGTAGAGGTTTGAAAATCTCCAGGGATGGCAGTTCCACAGTCTGTCTGAGCATCCCATTCCAGAGGCTTAGCCACTCACAATGTTTTCCCGTGTGGTCCAGTGCCTGGCACAGCACAGGCCATACCATCCTATTAAAACTGGACTTGATAAAGGCATGTTTTCTTTGCCCAACAGCCTTGGGACTTGGGCATTCTGGAGAGTCCAGGTCTTTCACCTCCTGCATCCAGGGTGGCTCTGACCCACAAATCTTCATGTGGACAGGTTATAGGCTACAGAGGCATAGGGGCACCCTCTTGTGTGGAAACTATGCTGCTGGCAAAAAGGAATCAAGCTGCATGTTTTGCATGAATGGATTAAACAGCTGTGGGAAATGGTACCAGGTGTTGGAAAGCCCTCTGGACAACTGTGTGGCTTTGACCTCCTTTTTCTCCAAACAGTTCTCCTGTTTGATTTGGGAGCTAGTGCAGGCCAGGGACTTTTCCCAGCTGTCAGTTTGTATGTGGCCATCTCATCTTGGAAGTTACAAAAGTTTAGAGGAGTTGATGTGTTTTCTTCTTGGCCATATGACCTCAGGGCCAGGCAATGGTCATGAAAACATCCAGTTTACTTACATACTGTCTTAGAGAGATGGCGTGCATGAGAAGAAGCATCATTCAGTGCCAGGGCTCACTGTCAAGGTTGTCCTGGACTCTCTCTCTCTCTCCTGAGTGGTTCCTGCATTTTGCATTAGAGGGTTACTTGCTAAACTGTAGCAGTAGAAGCTGTGACCACATAAACAGATATACTAGTCCAGGCTAAATGCCATAAACTCTGGGTTACAAAGTCAAATCCTTACTTATATTGCCATTGCTTCCTTTTCCTCTGATCCTGTAAAGTTTCATTTTCAGTTCATATCCAATAGGATCTATGTTCCTATTCGTAAACACTTAGAACTGACAGTTTGAGACCTTTCCTGGGAAGTGGTAATTGCCTTTTCTCTTTAGGCAGAGAAGAATATTGAACCCTTACTTCCCACTGCCAAGAGGAGCACAGGAGTAAGTAGGAGGTTATATGAAAGCAACATATGTGTATCCTTCTCTGTGGCATTCTGAAGGAAAATAGAGGACGCTCCACTTTGTGGAGGAGATGTGTGCTGGAAATACCAGCTAGATCACTTACCAAAGGGACTTAAATAGGGACAGGACTGTCAGCTGAATCAAACCAAGTGTAGAGAATAAAGTTAGCTACTGCTCAGCCTTACAGGCTTGCTGGTCTGGACAAAGTTACAAGTTCAGGTTGATGGCTGGGGGTCTATTTTCTTAGCTGAATGTGGATTTTGGGGTGACAGTTTGGGTGCAGGCACTTATGGATGCATGTCTCTGACTCTCTGTTCTTAAGTACTTCCCCAACCTACTCCTGAGGAGCAATAGCCCAATGTGTACCTTCTGTGTCCAGGATGGCATGATGTCTGTCTTCTACATGACACAGCCTACAGTGTCTGGTGTTGTAGCTGTAAGACTGTAAGCCATGAAGCTAGCCAGGATTTGAAAAATTAGATTCTTAAAAACTAAGGTGATTATATCTACATCTGTATCTAATAACCAACAGAATCAATTTGACTTTAAAGCATTTACTTAGACCCTTGCAAATGGAAATGCTTGCCTAACCCTTTTTAGGATTTTACCTTTTAAAGTCCTGGCTAGAGTCCCAAGTACATGTGAAAGAACAAACTGAGCCTTCTAAACATGGCAAACAGCCATTACCAGTTGCTGAGAGCCCATGTGACAAAAGCGGTGCCAAGACCTGAGCTGTGAAACAGTTCAGCTCAGTAGCAGTCATCACCTGCAGCTGCTTGTCAACTTGTTGAATCTAATGTGATAATGAGAAAGGCATTGGTCTTGACATCAAATACTTGTGCAGGCATCAGAGAATGGATGCTTAGGAAGTTTTGGGATGAGAAAACAGGGATGAGGGATGGAAGCTTGTGTTCTTTGTGCTCATGACAAACTTCAGTGAAATGTAAGGAAGTGACAATGTAATGGTTGGATAACAGATGATAATGAGTCTATTTGGTATTACTGAGCTGTACAGGCTAAGAAAATTAACATTTTCTTTTGAGAGAGGGATGTGGCTTCAAAAGACTGTTGAAAAGTATCACTCTTTGGCATGCAGACCAAGTTGTGCTGTTGAAACAGAAGTTTTTGTAATACAGATCCAGCCTCCTGCCCCTAGGAAAATGTCAAGTGTGAGGGTACCTGTTCGAGTCCTTTTGATTTAAACCTCCATTCAATCAACTATGATGAAATGATAAAACAACGTTGATGGAAGGTACCCAGTTTAGGCTTTTTTTCTCCAACAGAACATTTTTGCAGAATTTTGCATTTTGTGAAGTAATGCCAGTGTGTAGTTAAGTTTTCTTTGTGAATTAATAAAGTAATTTAAGCAAATTCCGTCAGTGTAGGGTGATCACAACTAAAATTATAGTTTTGGTCAGAAATCTCTGATTTGTAGTAGAATGATTATAGTGTAGCATCAAATCACCATATATAAGCACATGTACTAATACTTTTGCATTTAGTTTGAAAGGATATGGGAAATATGGAATTTTTCCAAGTTTAATTTTTAATGTTATTACAATTAAGCAAAAACAGCTGGTACTGCACTATTTCTGCTCTTCAGGATGGTGAAAATCTTTGAAAATGTTTGTTGTGAGATTTGCAAAGATCATTCCACAAAGAGCAACAAATCTTACAAGATTTACTAAAGTAATATCAAGCATAGGTACTGTGGACTGGATTCACTCATCCACAGAAAATTGCACACATGGCTAGAATTAACACACACTTCTCTGAACACATCCCTATGTAGCTGATACCTACTTCTGACAAAATTCAAGCGGCTAGATTTTTGACATTGATATTCTAAAACTTTTCATAATACTGTCTCTCTAGACAGTCATATACACATCCTTTTAGTATTTTCACTGTGCACCAAGTAACTTTATTTTTCAAATCTTCTATTTCTTTTTCCAAAAGCCACAGCTGTAGCTTCTTAACAACATCTTGGAAAGATGTGGTTACTAAACACTATTTAGTCTGTCTAGTCTACCCTGATTGTGTTGAATTTAATTGCTTTGCATTTATATTAAGTAATTAAGCAAGAATTAAAATTATTTAAAATATTGTGTATTTGTGAGTATGAACTCACAAAACTTTTACAGATACTGCACATACTGTAAATACTAGATTTTAGATGTTGTATAGCTGGATTATTAGTGCCAATAACATAATTGTTACTATATTGTTTCTGAAGGTTGTTCGTAATAGCCTGTTATTTTGCAAGGAGAATAGGAAATGCAGCAATTTCAGCTACAGCCCTTAAAAATCTCTTGGGCTCAGGATGTTGCTAACAAGCTACAATCCTAACTGGCAGAAGAAAAAAAGCATGTTTGATATTTGGTGTGTGAGAGAGAATCCAAAGCTAACAGGAAATTTATTGGCTTCTGTTCATGTAGGTCCATACTCTGGCAATTCTGAATTGCTTGGGATTTAGACAAATCTCCACACGCAAACTAAAATTCCATTGGATCCACAGGGTTGTTTTTAAAATGTGCTTTCAGGTCTTTGAAGCTTTTGATCTGCATTCAAGTGAAATTGGAGCCAACTTTGACATGTGGCTTCCAAATCTTGGGTGAACGTGAACTTACATTGTGGAACCTGATACTAGAGGTGCAGCACTATGAAAAGTGGTTTAGGACTGTTTCACAGTACATAAAATTAAGCATGGCTTGAGGCACTTGAGACACTTGATTTCATCTACAAATTCTTCTAATTTTTTTTATTTTTTAAAAATGTTTCTATTTAGTGGAGAGCACAAAAACTTTAGACTGAATGGGGTGTCTCAAAAATAACCAAACTTATCAGTTTTCTGAAACAGGGATTGAACAGTCAGTGTTTGATCTACTCCAGGCTGGGACTGGATAATGCTTTTGTTCATAGGTACGGCTTGCTACCAATAGACATGGAAGAAAAAAATGACATCACAGGAAAATAAAAAGGAGATTTAAAGTGTGAAGGAAAGCAGTTTCTTAACTGTACTGTAGCTATTCAGCCTACCTTGAAGCCCTGTTAATTCACCCTAAATTAAGTACTAAACATATGGTAGGCACAGATGGCTTATGCAGCTGCTCAGGCCTAGAATCCAGGTGGGTGTTTCTCTGAAGTTTAATCATATTTTATTTCAAAATTGTGTTCCAATTTTTAATGAGGAAATTTATGACAATACAGTACTAAATAATGTCTCAGGTTAAGAAGGCTGGGTAATAGATAGTATCTTCATTTGAGGCTAACATGCATTATTTTTTGGTGTCAAGCCCTTGACCTGAAATAGGAACCCTCAGGGCACTTTTCTCAAGGGGTATTTCAGCGTATTGTTCAGGCTCTTACACTTTTGCTTAATATGTACACGAGTGCTAAGATTCCTGTACTAGCTCACCACCACACATAGTTTAGACACACCACACTAGATTTATTTCCCTAAAAGAGAAGATGCCAGTGATGAAGGACTCGCAGTGGAACAGGTGGCCAGTGGGAGTTCATTGAATCAGACAAAAGTTATTTAGAGATTTTGTAAATGCTAAATGTTCATCCCAAGACTAAATGATGCTTCTGGATAGTGTTTTTTCCCTTTGCAGAGCAACAGACTGAATTTTATCCTAAGAAACACATGATTGTACTGAGTTGTCTTGTCCTTTGTCGATGGTTCTCTTCTATTCTCAGCCAGAAAATTACTCAGTACAAATGGTGGGTGTTAGAAGACTTTTGTTCTGATACTTCCTACATAAACATCCTATCTTGATTCTTGCCTTCTCTGCAGGACTCTATTTCACATTTAGAAATGTATTTGAAGGAGATCTGTAATTGTTCTCTCTCTAGATTCTTGTAGCTTTCTCATGATATTGGTATTGTCTATTTTATTACCCTTACTTGGGTTATAGGAAAGAGTCACTACTGCTGAACCTGTCTGAATCTCAATCTCACAGAGCTGGACCCCAGCTGCTCTGCTTACAGTGGGCTGCAGCCTGAGGGATGCTGCATTCCAGTTCCCTGAGGCCCTGTGGGCTTGAAGTGGTGGCTCGCTGAAGGCTTCAGAAGCACGATGAGATTATGTTTTGTTCAGATACTGCTCTTAAGATCAAAAAATTGAAGTCCAAAAATTGCAGTCCTCGGGATCTCATTGAGAAACTGCCTAATTCTAGAGCTGTCTGAATAAAATACACAGTCAAAGTCCCTAGTAAACATGTTTTAACGGGACTAGTTAAACACCCATTTCCACCCCACTTTTGGACATGAGAATCTTGATCAGAGGAAGGTTTCTTACTGAAATTCAGAAAATGATGAGCCAAGCAGGGTTGATCTAATAATTTGGGGGTATAAAAGAGATCATTCTGCTTCTCCTCCCCTTACCTGCTCTGTGTGCACCCTCACAACATGTACCTTGCACCAGTCCTGGATGTTGTCAGAGCATTATTTTATTTCACTGAATTTTGCAGAAAACTAACTGAGCAATAAAATTGGTATTTTACTGATTTCAGCTGATTGCTGAGGGACCAGATTATTGTCAGAACTGGAAGAAGGGAGAGGAGAAGAGGAAGGGGAATAAGGTTAGGGTCACCATTCATAGGAGCAGTTGGCAAGTAAATCTGAAGTTAGCTCAGCTGCCTCACTAAAACTCATCTTATGGAGCTGATGCCTCAGAGATTAATGGCACTGAGGACCTGTGCCTTAGTAAAGTGTTTCTCTATTAGCTAAATTGGATTACTTTATACTTTGTTTTTGAGACTTTAATTCTGAGGTGTTTTTCTCCCTCTATTCTTTTTTTTATGTATAGGAATTCTATCATATAAGTTAATGGTATGTAATGTCTTGCAGTTCTCAGCTCCATCCCAGATCTGTGCCTGCCTTCTCTGTGGGGCTGGACATTGGAATTTTGTTTGGTCTTCTCTTAGGTAAAATCCATGTAGACTAAAATTTAATTCATGCTGGATCTCCAGGGGAGTAGTAGAAAAAGGACAAACAAAACATGGAGAGGAGATTGCTTGGTATAAATAAAACAAACATTAGCTAAGGGCAAGAAGATCTTGCCTGTTTTATTTCATTTTTGGTCAAATCAACGAGATTGAGATTTTTGTTTACCTGTATTTAAATAGGCTTATCTACACTGCATTTTTAAACATTTTTTGGATTGAAAACTAAAGGAGGACATAAAGATCCAGGCTTTTGTTAATTTAATGTAAGTCCTTTTAGATGAAATCGTTTCTAGATGAAATTGCTTCAAAATATGGTTCCTTTTAGCTCTTCAGTAAAATTTAATTAAGTGACTCAACCTAAAATATTGGATGTATTTATCTCAGAATAGACATTTTGATTATCCTCTTCAAAATAAAACACTTCTCTAAGGAAAAAAGGAAAAGATAGCTGTATGACTGCAGCATAATAATAATTGAGGAGATTCCTAGACTCTTTGTCAGTCATGGCATTTTCCTGCCTGGATGATTTCATATAAATACATTGTTATGGCTGTAACAGGAACCCTTCCCAGTCTAACCTAGTCTGTCAGGAGCCAGGGAATATGCCTTATAGGAAATCTTCCAAACCTGGAGTTGTTAGTTGTGAAAGAAGTGAAAGAGGCAGGGAGACACTTTAGTTGAAATGTTTTGATGTAGAGTAATAGAATGCAGATTTGGTTGAGCATATAAGACTGCAGATCATAAGTGGCCTTGTTTTATTAGAAAATAGAAGACTTGTTGTCTGTTTTTACAGGTATATTGTAATGTGCCTTGGCGCAATATTGGTCACAAAATTTTATCTCAAATAAATATTGTCGTTATTGGTTTGCTTCTATTTACACCACTTTTTATTTCTTTTTAATTGAATTGTCAGTATTTTATGAATTTGTTTATGAAAATGTGGTTCAGGCTAGGAATTTGCAGCATGTAAGAGGCATTAAGGGTGTGTATGTACTAAGCATTTATATGTCCATGGTGAGATGAAAGGATACTAAAGTTATTTAGACTCATAGCTCAAGAATTAATATTTATTCTTGCTTCCTTAATTTCTAATTCAATTTTAGGATTATTAAAGAGGGAACTTTCAGTATGAGATTCATATGCACTTGTTGACCCTGGGGTTACAGCTCAGTTGGTTACAGCATGATGCTAATAACATGAAAGTTTTGGGTTCAATCTCCATATGGGCCATTCACTTAAGAGTTGGATTTGATGATCTTTGTGAGTCCCTTCCAACTCAGAATGTCCTGCAAATTTGCTCTGTGAAATTTAATGTCTAACATGGCATCTGAGATACATTCAGATTTTTCATCTGCTTTGTACAGTTCTGAGAAGAAAAACCCATAAGAATTCAAAGGATCATAAATACATTCATGTGATAGTGCTTTAAGTGCCTGTTGATGAAGAACCTATGCATACCAAGTCTCAGGACAAAATATCTCAAAAAATATCAATACTGAACATGAAATGAATGCTTTCATCTCAAAACTAAGTTCAATTCTTTTTGAACCTTTGTGAGAGCTTAACTGACTTCTCCTCATTATATTTGTCTTTCTATATATCTGTTTTTGGACTATTTCCAAACAACTGGAAGTATAAAATAGAATACTTCTATCCTGAAATTTTCAGCCAAACTTTGCTCACTTCAGAGTATAAGAGGGCTCTGACTTGATTTTTAAGATGAATAATAGTTTAGATGGGAACAAATATTTTTTGTGTGCCGGTACAAACTAAATTTTAGCTTAGTTTAGCACTCTAAACACATTTATTCATCCAGGGTATGGGCAGAATATAAAGTGGTGATTGTACAAAAGCTGCAGGAATCAGTGATTCTGGGCACACCAGTGGATTTAGACTAGCTTTTTAATCTCTCGACTCTAATTTAAAAATAAAACACAAACTTTCTTTATGCTACCTAGTTACATTCTAGAAGTTAATGGTGGCTCCAAAGCACTATGCAAAGCTGCAGACCTTTTGGATTTACTCCCCAGAAGTCAGTTGTTGAGCTGAGGTGGCAGTGAATGGCTCAGCATTTTACTTTTTATGATCAGTGAATGAAGCCTGATGAAACTTGCAAACAGGAGTACATGACAAGAGGGTGCAGAGGGGCTATCAGCACTAGCCCCAAAGCTTGGATGCTGTCATACACTTGCATAAAAGCAATGCTTGCAAGTGCTGCTTTTGGCTACAAAGGAATTTCTAATCCCATTTGAAGTTCATCCAGAACCTTTTGGTGGAATAACAAAGTAACCTTCTAGCAAAAGAGCTAATCACCTTTGGGACACTGAAATGTAAACAAAGAAACGATCTTAAAAATTATGATTGAAGCCCATAGGCTTTAACGATTTGGCAGCTAGCACAGTATTGCTTTACAAAAAACCACAAACCAATACCAATGTATCTCTTGGGCTGGGAATTAAATTTATAATGACTCAGATTAACTCCTTTGCTTTTAATACAAATCTCAAGACTGCATAATAAGGTATACTTAGAATCATAGAGTCGTTTAGGTTGGAAAAGACCTCTTAAATCATGGAGTCCAAGCCAGCACTGCCAAATCCACCACTGAATCCTGTCCCTAAGTGCTGGGTTGGTGACTCAACCACTGCCCTGGCAGCCTGTTCCAATCCTTGGCAGTCCTTTCTGTGAAGAAATTTTTCCTAATATCCAGTCTAACTCAAGCTGCAGTGCCGCTGCAGTGGAGCAAGTTGCTTTCTGTAGAGTTCGTGAGCAGACAGGATGCCCTCCGTGCAGAAAACCATTGTGGTTTCTACCTCACTACCTACTTCAGATCCTTTGATGGCTGAAAAAGTATTAGGAAATGAGTAAAGGCTTATTAAACAGGGGACACACTGGAGTGAAGGGTAGTACTGCTGAATTCCCTATTTTTGCTATGAGAGAGACATAATTGGATAGTTCTATAAAATTTGAGATTGCCTCTTATAAAATACTCAAACAAATAAGATTACTTTTAGACTATTATACACATGTCTACTGGTTTCTCCAGTGGAATTAATTTTAGATCCTGTGACTGGGGGATGAGAGAAGAGAGAAGGAATTCCAGCTGAGTGCAGAGGGGAGATGCCTGGCATCAAATGCCAGATTACTTGTGCTGGCTTTGAATCAGACATGCCTTGCACTAAGGAGCTGTAGCATCATAGGTTTCTAAGGGCAATAGAGTAGTAAAGGACACTGGAGTAAGAGGGAAGGGAAAACATTTAGCCTGTATATTAAAAGAGAAGAAAATAATTCTCTGGAGAGATGTCCTGTGAAAAATTTGTATAGCATTGAATCTGAATGAACCAAGTGTTCGCCAGAAACCTAACAGAGACCTTAAGGAATTACACAAAATACTTCACTGAATGGTTTCTCTCTTCTACAACCTTTCATAAAATTCCTCAGGGGCAACCTCAGACCAAGACCTATCAAGGTAATAGGGTGTGCTTATTTCTGACCATGTCCATAAGAATAATATGGTATGGTGTCTGGTGACCTTTGATTCCTTAGCTCAGCAAGCCACTGCACGCTTACAGCTTTCTTCCCTTGAGACACCCTTAAGGAGGAGTTCAGAACAGGACTTAGACCTGTGTGGGACTTTTTGAGCATTGTACTCCACCAGTTACCTGATTTTTGAACATAGTAATATTATATAAAAATGCATGGATTACAGAGATGCATATATGTATAAACATATAATCATAACATTCTGATAAACACAGAGTTGTTCCTTCCCCCAAAATTCTAGAGGGTATCTCTCTAAAAGGATAGCTAGTTCAAATTTGCTGTCATGGTGGGCTTCAGAAAGCAGCAGAACCAAAGGATGTACTGCACACAGTACTGAGGCTCTGCTGCATGGATATACTAAGCATAACACAAGTAATTAGTTATTATTAGACTCCTGTCCAGTCTAATGATCAGGTTTGGAACAGAAAAATACATGGCAGGGAACTGCTGCTCTTGGGTGGGAAAAAGGCAATAGAGCAGCAGACAGCCTTCATTTTTCAGAATGCTTTAGAGAACAATGTTAAAACAATGTTCTGTACAAGTGATTTTGGAAAAATTGCTTTTAAAGTCAAGTCATAAACATTTTTAATGCATGAAATAAGATGGAAGTCTGTGACCTACTTTCTGAAGTGGCTTAGATTTATATATACTAAGGAAATGCACGTTACACGCAAAATTGTAGCATTTTTGGTTTACATCAGTAAGTGGGTAAAACTTAGGGAGAAATTTTCATCCTTAGGGAGGTATGAGTGTGACCGCTTTCATATGAGCATGGTTGCATTTTTGTGTGGGAGGTGTAGGTTGCTGATGTAATTATAATGATATAGATAAAGGAGAACAAAGTTTTAATGGAGGTGTGAGGACCTACTTTCACCCAATGGATGAATGCAAACACACTTAAAAAGCCGAACTGTGACACCTTATTTTCAAAAATAATTTATCTCTTAGATCAGCCAAATCCTATGTTCCAATGATGTCTAGAGTTCTAGATGTCTAACAGACCCACTACAGCGAAATGCCTAAACCAGTGTGGATTATATCCAGACCCTCCTCACAATAAGGTCCAGCCGTAGCGTTTCTATGTAGGTTTGCTAGCAGTTTGGCTGCTAACATTACTTATTAACTAGTACCTGCTTATTGTGGACCACCCTACCAGAATATAGGAAGACATAGATATCTTATAAATATTTGACTTCTACTACACTCATCTTGCTACAACTGACACCAACTATCTATTCCTCGAGTCCTCAGTGATCCTTTTCTTTCATTCAAACCTTGCTACAAAAAGCAAATTTTTAGAAACTGACTTGTATTAAAAGGAAATCTACATTTCAGACATTTGCCATGTCCTCAGTAGTCACACATTGTGAAACTCAAAGCCCAACTCTGCCTGTCTCAACTGTTTGCACATGAAGCAGTTGTGCATTATGTGGGACAAATCCTCTGTGCTTAGAGTTGAGGAAGCAGTTTATTTCATTTTATTTAACCTAGTGATCTCATAAAGGTTTTGACCTCATGAAAATGATTGCTGGATTAATGGTCTTTTATTTTTAATAAATCCATTGTTTAATAAAGTTGGTTTAATCTGGAATCATATCCACATGGACTAGGTAAACTGGAATAGTTTAGGCAAGGAAAGAGAATACATTATTCTGTTAAACTACATTATGTCAATCAATTTCCCTAAACTGACATGTTCTAATGACCTGATTCTATGCGACTGGAAACATATATTGCAAATCTTGTTTGCAGTAGTTCATATGACTGTATTTTTTTAATTGCTTNATAATATAAATTTATTTAATTCCTTGCCAGATGATAGGCATTTCTGAACAGAGTAATATTCTGTGCCTGCACCTCTAATTTATGTATTCAGCTCTCAAAGGCAAATTTTCAAGATAATAAAATACTGCAGCAAAATTACTTTACCTGGACCTAAATTTTTTAAGCTGAATTCAGTTTTGTTAAGTTATAAACCTTTCTAGATGTGCCATCATAATGGAATAGAAAGCATAATCTCAAAGTAGAAAAATTTTGGTGTCAGGTGGGTTGAGAGTGAGTTACAGATCCCTTTAGAATTGCATAAAAAGTTATAACTAGATGAATGTGTGTCCCTTTTTTTTCTGATTGTAGCTGTAATTTTTCCATTAAGAAGGAAAAGAAGCATCTGCCTCAAAAGCCTTATTAACCACAAGACCAGATGACATGTTGGTGAGACAGCAGCCATGTCCTCAGGTATATTGGACCTGCTCTTGGTACCTCTTGTGTCAGCTGGAGAAGGTCAGAGGCACTGAGAGAAGCTGGCCCTTGAAACCACCCTTTTTCTGCCTTGGAAAGCTGATGGCAGATTACCTGGAGATGTAATTCCCTTTTCCCAAATGGTTAGGACTTAGTTCCTTCTGCCATATGCAGCTGGAATTGCCTGACATTTCAAAGGGTGTGCGAGGAAGATGAGAGGGATGGTCTGACAGATGGGCAAAGGGACTGATGGGTTCCCCCATGCAGTTTTTGTTCTCCCTTTACACTTGAAAGCAGAATGAGTGTGTTCCTCCACCAGTCAGGGACGAAGGAAGAGACATTTGGCAGGGCTGGAGTGACCCTATGGTACCTTCTGCCTCCCCTCCTCCCTGCATCAGCAGTCCATGCAAGGTGCTTTAGGCCCTGAGGGAAAGCCGGTATTAAAAGCTAAACTTTACAAGGACATAAAAAGTTCTGACACAAAAAATGTTTTCCCTTGTGGTTTTCCCTTAAAATTAATTACTGTCACTGTGAATATCCCTTTTGTTCACATTCTTGTCCTGCCTGTCTCAGAATCTTGGCTAATAAACTGTTGGTTTCTCAGCAAAAATCTTCTCAAACCTCTCTGAGATGAATTTTCACACTGTTTCTCATCTCTGGAGTGTCTGCTCAACCTCCATGAAAAAATAATTATAGTAAAGTTAATTGGGTTACTATAGATTTATATGTTGGTGTAGAAAACACAGTCACCTTTTATTTTCCAGGTTTCACTTTTTTATAATCTGGTGGGGGATGATGAACCTTAGTTACTGATCCAGAGCACATCCATTGTGTCTCTGGCCTTGCTTGCGTTAGGTAGTTTTTCTTAAAATAAATATTACATTGTTATCAAAACAGTCAATTCAGTGAAAAGCAGAAGCAAGATATGAAAAAAGTCAGCATCAATAAAAAAATAAAATACTTTAAGTGTAACTGGAGTCACTAGTAGAAGCTTTGTTTGCTACTGTATTTGCCAAGGCACCTCTGCAAGTGGTTGTGATCCTCTAGCTCCTGGTAGCTGGGTGGGTTGTAGAACGAAGCTGTTTGGGATTATAATGAGAATATGTTTGTTCAGGGTTTTGTGTGGTTTTTGTGTGTTTTTCTTTTTTCCCCCTCTCCTTTTGTATTAGCCAGCTATTCTATGCCCAAGAATTTGACTTTTTTTTCCAGAACACCTGAGTCTGCAATGTATAGGGCATCTTCAGTTTCTATAGAGTCTGATGGGAACTGAAGGGCTCTTGAGGCCAGCAACTATACCATAGGTTTATATCCCATGTTGCCTTTTTCCCTCACCTGACAACAGTGAAGAAATCATCCAAAGTGGCTGCATGTTTGGTGTTGCAGGCAATACAATGTCTCTAGAAGCTTCTGAAAGCACAAGAGTAAACATGATAGCTTCTGGGCATGTTCCAAGACTGAAAAAAACTCCCCTTCTGCATCTCCTCAATCTCCTTCTGTTTGTAGACATGCACACTGTCAACAGCATTTGCTTCACTCAGGGGAGCATATGCATCTCAATATGGCCTTTAATTACTCAGTCATAAACTATTCCTCAAGTAATATGGAATTGTATCCATATTGGTCTGTAACCCCAGATCACTGTTTGCTGCTCTGCATGAGCCCCATCTGTAAGAAGTATGTGGAATTGCATAGTAATATGTTTTAAAATATTTACACATTTTAATGCTGTCTGTAGACAACATTAACTTTCAGTTAAAGAAAGCTTAGTATTGTAATGCTGCTGTTTGCAGTGTATTTTTTTATCCACAAACTCAGCACAGCTTTGGTGTGTGTGTTGGCCTTGGAGGACACATCCTCACTGAGGTCTTAAAAGCTGCAACAGGTGTTGGGTGAGCTGAGAAAGGTTCTGGGGAGCAGTGATGAATATGAATACATTTTTCAATTGTGATGAACATATGCCCCATTGTGGAATTATGTTGAAAAACTGCAAATGTTAGCTTAAGTTTGACTTCTGGAATTCCTAATGATTGAAGTTTCTATCAGTCTATTGATTTTAGTGATACTGTTTGAAATACAGGCCTTAATTCTTTCATTCTTTCATCTAGACATGCTTGCACAGACCTACTTATGTAGAATTCTGCAGGGCTTAAATCTTACACTGCAATAGGCTGTGTTTTTTTCTTTTTTTCTCCTTCTCCCTGCCCCCCCAACCCCATGCCAATGCCTGCTGTTTAAGTTAAGAATGGACACATTTAAAATATTTGAGAATCAAATGCATGACCTCACATTTCTGGTGAAGAGTGTCAAGACATTGCAGAGTATAATTTTAGGGATGAAAATGGGTAGTGGTAAAAGGAAATGCTGATGTATCCAAAACTCTGCAGTCCCAAAGGATGCCACTGTAATGTGATTGCTAGAGATTAAAGCAGGAGGGGAGGGGTCTTCACTGCCTGTCATACTACACTAACAACAAACACAGCACATTTAAAAATGATTAATGGTGAGAGGATAAGAAACCTATTAATTTTAACAGATGTTAATAAACAGTATTTAATAGGAAGTAGGCTGTACAGGATGTCTGATATTTATTTATGTCTAGTCAGGGTACAAAAAGAGAAGAGTATAAATTATTTCTGACATCTCGATTCTCAACGGAATTCTGTTGCATGTAGAAAGGCTATGCAATATCTTTAGTTTATTATAAGCTATGTGACCTGTGTGTGTGGTTATGAAACGAAGTGTTGACAAATTATTTCCTCTAAGCAAAAACCTGTCCTGTCAGACTGGAAATGTGGAATTGCTGTGCTTCAGCTAGCACTACCTCTTAGGCTCTGTTCTATCATTTTGAGGTGTTGACTGTAATGAAAAAATGCACGTTTAAAGAGAGATGCTTTTATCAAATTTGGGAATAGGGCACTGGAAATTGTGCGCATGGCTGAGGAAAAAGAAAAGGGGTAAGAAAGGCAGGGAGGGAATGGTTAAGGCTGTTTTTCCCTCAGAATCTTTGTGCTGGTAGGTAAAAGGAGTAGTGTCTCAAAGAAAAAAACCACAATTAAATTGAAAACCTAAAATTATCAAGACTGTTATACATGGACACAAGGAGAAAAGCTGCAAATGAATTGTAGTGTGTAAAAGCAGGAGAAAACAGGTCCTTAGTGGTATAAGTCAACACAGCCCTGGGTGAATCGATTAATAAATACTGAAGGAACAAACTGAGGGGGGGAAGTGTCTGCTTGCTCAGCATACACCCAGAATTTTGGGGCAAGGAGGATGCTGCGTGCACTGAGGATGTGGTGTGGAAAGAATGGACAGAACCAAAGAAAAGCAGGTAATATGATGAAATCCCCTCTTTCCCCTGTTCAGTGTGTACAAGATGCTGCTAGACTTGTGAGCAGACCTAGCTACAGAGGTGTGGGGTGGAGTCCAGCCTGTTGACTGCACAGAGCCAGGTACTACTTAGTGGGAATCTGGTACTGAATAGTTCATGTTTAGATGCTTTGCTCTTGCCACCCTCAGTGGTTACTATAGAAGGAAGCTTTGCTTTTCTTGGCTCAAGTATCTCTTGTCAATTGACTTCTTTATGAATTTAATCTATTTGCAATAAATCTCCCGCTAGCAATAAATATGCAATACTTGTCTGAGAACTGCCATGATCTGTGTAAAGACATGACACTTATATTAATGAAATGAAGAGAATTGCACATTCCACTGTACTATTAACACCTGAACTTGCTGTGAATAGCATCATATAATAAATAGCAAAAGCAGGAAGAAATTGAGATGAGGACCAAGGGATTACTTGGGCAGGTGTCCTAAGGAAGAGAAGGTCTGCATAATACCAGAGGGCCTGTTGAAAGTTCCTAGAGGGGATATTTCCCTACTACAGAACAGGTTTCTGGGAGGAAGCACCTAAGGATTAAGATGCTGTATGTTATTTCCCACTATTTTGATTACAAAACCTTCTGTAATTCCTAATGCAAACAGAGGTCCAAGCTGTCATCCTTGCTGTCTCAAAAATTAAGTCTAACTTCCAGTACAGTCTCACCACCACAAGTCTTATACAAGCTCCTCTCATACTTTCACTACTCTTTTCTCTCCAGAACTGTGTTCTTTTCCTCAATAACCTGTTTCAGAGAACTTTATCTCCTCCTGATTCTTCCTGGTTCTCCATGGAGCTCCCGTTGTCCCTGAACATCCTCCTACTAAAGCCCTTTTGCCCTTCATTCCTCACAGACTTCTCACTCCAGGTACTCTATCACTACCTATTCTCCTAACTGTACCCATTGTGGTGGCTGGCATCTCCCGCTGCTGTGCCTGTAGTTGATACTGTGGAGGTTTTCTGAGTTGTAAAGGAAGGACTTAAACTCCTCCTCTTCCTCCAAGCAGCCAGCAATTATTAGAAGAATAAAAATCATATAGTAGAGACCTCAGGGATATATATAGGAAAGAGTTAGACATACTGTTAATGTCACATGCATCTGTGAAGTCTGAAGGGCTTGCCACAGTGCACTGAAGCCCCACAGCAGAACAGCTCTTGGAGACAGAAGTGTGATAGCAGGAGGGTAATTGATGTGTGAACCACCTTCTAACCCATTTCTCTCACTGTTAGCAGCTAAGCTTGCTAGAGTGAATTACTGTCCTCTTATCTAATTGTTAAGATATTTGTCTTGCTTCTTTTTAGTTTTTCAGGAAGGAGAAATCTCAAAGACTGTGCATGGTCCAGAACTCATCCAAAGGAACACCTGTTAACACTTCACTGTTGCAGTCTCATAATATTCATTCAACTCTTGGTATTGTCTCAGACATTTCAGCTTGCAGACTGGCTGGATCTCTGCTGTCCCAGCACTAAAAGGGCCTGGAGAGGATGACTGTATTTTTTTCAAATCCAGGAGCAGCCTTGTCCTTTGCTACACACACTTCCAAAGACATTTTTTCATGCAGATTTGAAAGCCTCTGTACAAGTTTCCTGGTACAGGTGTTCCTGAGCAATGCTCTAAGCTGAGCTCTGGGACAAGGCATATCCCATTAGTCAGGAGCTACATTTGCGTAGCAGAGCATTCTAAGATTCTCTTCGAATAGCAAGGAACAGGCAATCACTACTAGCCTGGGGTCAGAGAAAAACTTCCTCTCAAGGCTGTCATTCTATGTTTGTCTTGTGTTTTCCTCCGAAGCAGGTGGTGAAGCGTTGTTAGAGCAGGATATCAGATTTGACAGCCCCAGGGCAGTGTGTGCTCCTTTGTTCTCCTTTCTGCCTCTGAGGCAGCTGGAGGTGGAGTACCTGTTTTTCATTCTCTCTGAGAGTCCAGGAAAGATCTGTAGCACATATTGCTTTTCACTGTAGCAGGGTTCCTTATTTCTGTTGCAAACCAACAGTCTTGATTTCTTTTGTGAAAAGTGGTGTAAGAGTTTGTAGTGCAAGGTGATCACCTAAAGAGGGAGACTTTAAAGCTATGTGACATTGTGCTTCTCAATGCTTGTGCTTTGCAAAAGGCGGGAAAAGTGACCACACACACAGAGATGCACACAAAAACAGCTGAGATAAGAACATTTGGGGAAGGGGGAAAACTGTTTTAACAGGAAAAGGACAGATGTTGTGGTCTCCCAAGTGGGAAGGGCAGGCAGCAGGAAGGGACTGTGCTTCTGCACGAAGTTTGACTTTCAGGCTTTCTTCTTCACACAGGTCTGAACATGTGGATGGTCTTCCACTTGAATACATGAACTTCCCATCTGTCAGAACTTGTGTGGCCATCCTCAAAGAGGCCAGTGCTGGGGTGCTGCATGCTCCTTCACTGGGGTCCTGTACAGAACAAGGCCATCAGACCTGAGGCCAGGTGCAGGTTATGTCCATAATTCCCTCCAGAGTGAAAACCTGCATTACTGAACCTTAATTCTATTTTCACTTATCATCTCCAGCTGTTTCAGCCTGCAGTGCTAGCTCTTTTATTAGTAACAGCTGCACCAAATTTCAGAGGCAATGCTCTTGTTAATTTTGCCTGAAGCAGATTCTGAATGGCTTGAAATACTTCTAATCTAATTGTGCATTTAATATTTGTGTTACTATTCAACAGCAAAAGTGAAGACCAGAATTACACTCAAATGCAGAGAAAGAAGAAAATATTAAGTAAGTAGGCTACCTTTGGCTTTTATCTTTCTGCTACTGTATTTGTTTTGGGGTTTATGAACATAATAAATTTCAGGGACTAAGTGGAGTCTATTCAGTCTATTAAGCCTCATTTTCTTTTAATACTCTAATCCCCTCAGGATACCGTTTGCCCTAATTGTTTCTTGAACGATCCTCCAGTGTTTAAGCTTCAGCCTCTGACTCATAAGCTATTCTGCATACACTTGTGGCTCTGTGCAAAGAAAAATAGGACACATAACATCTGTTCCAAATTTGTTTTTCTTTGCTTTGCAATTATGCCCTTGTCCTCTTATCTGTCTACCAGAAAAAAAAAAGGTAAGTCCATCTGACATTAACTATACTGTTTAAGATTTTATATACCAAAATTAAATCTCCCCAGGCTGCATTTTTATAGTCTATAAATTCAGATTTTATGTTCTCTTTTCATACTTCTTTGTCCTCAGATCAATAGGGCTGCCCTTCCTCTTTACAAACATTACAAACATTAGGCAGGCCCATGAAGTTGTGCTGGACAGAAGGATAGATTGCATCTAAGGGAGAGTGCAGCCAGACTGTGCTTTTTCCACTGGTCTGACTTGTGACTTAAATGCTGCATATACTTTCATTTAC